>PVJA010026395.1:0-29612 GCA_004027025.1 Myocastor coypus | reverse complement strand
TTTTTTTTTTTTTTGTCTTTTTGAGACAGGGTCTCGCTATGCAGTTGAGGCTGGTCCTGAGCTCACTTTTGTAGCCCAGGCTGGTCTCGAACTTGCACCAATCCTCCTGCCTCAGCCTCCCGAGTGCTGGGATTACAGGCGTGAGCCACCACGCCCGGCTCTACCTATAAATTTGGGAAGACATTAGACTGAGGACTCTAGTTTGGTACTAGATAGCACGGCGCCAATTTATTTTATGTACACAATTTCGATGTAAGTGTCAGCGGTCCCTACGGAGTGTGTACGTGCCCGCGTTGTGTCCTGACCTGTCTGGTCTCCAACTGCCTGCCTCACTCCCTTCCTCTCTTTCCTTAAAAAAGCTTTGCTTGCATTTTGTCCCCTTTTTGTTTTTTCTTTTTTATCCTTCTTTTCCCGCTCTTATCCCCAATTTTCCTTCTCATTTCAGCATCTTCTTCGTATCTCACACTATCTTGTACATTTGGATCCTGACTGCACTTTGAGTTTCTTATACCAGAGCGATGGCGCTATATTTCCATGCATAACTGCATTTCACTTAAGAATATGCCCTCAAATTGCACCCATGAAGCATAAAACCTTCAACCTTAGCATTCTTTATGACTGAGGAGTACGCTTTGAGTAAAATAACAACTTCTTATGCACACACTGGTTGACGGCGTTTGCACTATATTCAAGGATTAGCTATTCCAGACTGTGCTGCGATACACACGGGTGTGTAGATACCATTGTGGTGTGATGATTTTAATTCTTTCAGGAATGAACCAAGAGGAAGAATAGCAGATCCAATGGCACTATTAGTGGCAGTGCTGCGAGGAGAAACCTGTACACTGATTTCCACAGTGGTTTCAGCAATCTGAGCTCCCACTAAGTGTGGAGAAGAGATCCTTTTCCCCCGACAGCCCTGGAAGTATTTACGTATTGACTTCTTGATTAGAGCTATTCCTTGTGGAGTGAGGTGGGGTTTCAGGATTCTTTTAATTTGCATCTCTCTGTTGATCAGTGATGTTGATCATTTTTCATATACTTATTTGCCATTTCTTCTTGTTTAGCTGCGAAATGTCTATTAATCTTAGGTGTCCATTTTTTGATTGGGTCTTTAATTTGGGAAGCCTTGCTTCTTTGAATCTTTGTATGTTTTAGATATTAATCCTTGGTCTAGAGAATAGCTAGCAAATATGTTTTCCCACTCAGCACGTTGTCTCTTCAACGTGGTAAATTGTGGCAAAATTCTTCTGCCTTGCAAAACTTTTTTAATAAGACAAAATGAGATTTGTTGATTCTTTATAAGGCTTCCCACGCCATCAGAGATATTCCATGAACTCTTCACCTACACCTATATCTTCAAGAGTTCCACCTCTTCTATCTTCCAGCAGATTAGTGTTTCTGTTTTGGTGTTTACATCTTTAATCCATTTTTATTTTAATGTAGTCTATGGTTACATACATGAATCTAGTTTTAGTCTTTGATGCCTAGAATACCAGTTTTCCCAGCACCATTTATCAACAAGGCTCTCTTTCTTTCAGTGAACACATTTCATACTTTTGTCAATGATAAGATAGTTCAGTGTGTTTGGAGTTCTTTCAGCATCTTCCAGTTTCTTCCATTAATCCGTGGCTGTGTTTCTGTTGGTACCATACTGTTTGTTCACAATAATTTCATTGTATCATTTCAAGTCAGGGATTGTGACGCTCCTGCCTTGCCTTTATTCTGCATGGTCATTTATTCAATTCCCACTTTATTCTCTTTCCAAATTAGCTGTAGAGTGTTTTCTCTTGTTCTGTAACATATGCTAGTGATATGCTGACTGAAATTATATTAAATCTGCATAATAATTTGGCAGCTTGGCCATTTTTCTATGTTGGTTCTTACTACCCAAGAGGATGGAATATGTTTCCGTTCTTGGATGTTGTTTTTGATCGTTTTTTTTTTGCAGAGGACTGGAGTTTTCAATTAAAATAAATTTTCTATCTTTCTTTGACCACTAAGTATTTCCTCATTTTTGGAGCTTCTGCGAGACATGTGGTTTCCTTGCATCCCAGGTCAGTGAGTTTGCCACATGTGTCCATCAGTGCTGCTGATTGGTGAGTGCTGATTTTGCATCCAGCTCGACAGCTCACCTTGTTAATTAAATCCGCAAGCCTTTCAGTGGAGATTTTGGGGTTTTCCATGTAAAGGATTGTTTCATCCGCGAGTAACGAAAAGACAGCTTCTTCCCGTCTGAGCTTTGTTTCCGTCGTTTCTCTTTTCCAGTTGTTGTGGGTAGTTTTTGCAGAGCTCTGTCAAGCTTGTCTTTTTCCTGAGGAAAAACTTCTAGTACTTGAAAATGTAATATGCAGGTGGCTGTTGGAATGTCACACATGACTTTATCAGATGGACAGAAAGTCCAAGAAGGAAAAATGCCATGGGATTGAACAGCCACAAGTATGTATGTACTTAGATTTCTGTGCAAAAAATGTGTAAATGCTTTTGTCACAGTATATAGAGAATTATTAGAGTATCAGTGGTTGATGGAAAAAATAAAGTCCACCTCTTCTGATTTTTTGTAAATTTTTTTTGATAGTGAATTGGTGTTGGGATACATCAGAGACACTTTGTCTACTGAGGTGGTGTTGGGAGTCTTGCCCTTGGCCCTTTTGGTCTGGCAAACAGCACAGATTGACTTGTACGTATTTAACTCTCCCTTTATCCTTGGGATGAATCTTCCTTGATCATGGTGTTGCTCTTCTTGATGATGTGCTGCATTCTGTTTGCCAATATCTTACTGAGAAATTTTAAAATCTGTGTTCATTAGGGAGATTGGCCTGTCCTTTTTTTTGTTTCATTCTTTTTCTGGTTTTGATACTTTCTTCCAGGAATACATTTGGAAGACTAATTTCCCTTTAAGTTTCATAATATAGTTGGAGGAGCACTGGTATTAGGTCTTCTATAAAACTTCTTATAGGGTTAAGCAGTGAATCCATCAAGGCTGGTGTTTTATTTGTTGGTAAGTTTATCATTCTGTTTTCAATTTCTTTGAGTCATACTGGGTAATTTAGAATTTTATGTCTTTTTTCATACTTTGTAGTCAGTATATTATGACATTTATACATTTTAACAATTGCTTAAATTCTGATACCCAGAATAAGCGTGTGAAATTATAATTTTTTAAAACAGTCAAGTAAGGCTACTCATAATTTGCTATCCTATTACCATTAAATTACAGTTACTTTGCAGCATTAAGTCAAATGGGTTAAAGTCAGCCTGTAGCATACCTAGGGAACACTTTCTTATATTACTCATGCAAATTACCATTTTAATGGTCTCCCCATTTTAATGTCAAAGTTGCCCAGCTCTGAATTCACAACTCAGGGGCTTATCATGGTCCCAAGAGAAGGGAGAAGCACTGGACCTAGGAGTGGTGAGCAGTTTTATAGATTGATATATTATGTGTTACCACCCCTCCTCCAGCTCAAATTGCCAAGCATGGAGACATCAAGTGTGTGCTATCTGGGGACATGCCAGTTCATTGTAGACCATGTGAAAAGGGTCATGTAATCATCAAATTTAAGGTAAATTTTCCTGAAAATGGCTTTCTGTCTCCTGATAAACTCTCATTGCTGGAAAAACTATTACCTGAGGGGAAGGAAGTAGAAGAGACTGGTGGAATGGGTCAGGTAGAGCTGGTAGACTTTGATCCAAATCAGGAGAGACGGCGCCATTAGCATGGAGAAGCCCATGGGGGGTGAGGGAGCAAACACCCCAGGGGTGGTGCGCAGTGGCAGGCCTCTTAATGGGGCCAGGGCACAGTGCTCAGCTCTGGCCTGTCGTGTGCAGTAGCGAGTGTGTGAAGGGCTAAAATCATCATGTGCTCACTCCTCGTTGTGGTCTTGGTTTTAGTGTTCAATTGCAGCAGTGCTTCACAAGTTAAAGGAAGAATAGACAAATACAAAAGCTCCGACTTTGCCCTGTGTGCATGATGACTTCGGTGTGCAAGATGAAGTCTCGTGTCTGTAAAAAGCGCCTCACCCTGGTGTCTGTTAGGCCTTGCAATTGACTTCAGATGTGCATACAGACAAGCTTAGACTGAAGTGCTAGATACATGTGTGGACTTCAGTGTAGGACCCTTCTTGGTTAAGCTACGGATTAAAACTGTATTTAACTGGCCATTGGAAAACGGAGCTTGTGGGGAGTGTTGGTCTGTCTCTAGTTACTTGTGTTAAGTGGGACTCATTGTGATGCTTCTGTATTCTTCTGTCTCAGCTGTTACTTGAAGGTGGCATAAAATGTAATTCAGCCTGTGATATCAGGGATAGAAACGATGGATTTCTAAAGAAGGGTGTGGATCATAACACTGCTTCATTGGACTTGCGTTTCTCAGACTGCTGTCCTTTCTGATGTGCCATCCTTTTTATGTAGATGAATTTTTATACCTTTTGAGTCAGCTGTGGTATTTCATTTGTACATAAGAATCAGTCCTTTTTTCTATGGCTAGAGTCCTATGCCTATCTTTGATCTATAAGTCACTTATTTTATTTTATTATTTTAAATGTATTTAGTACAGGGTCCACAGGGCCTCACTATATAGATCCAGCTCATAGTGATCCTTCTGTTTTTCTCCTTCTCAGCATTGGGATTACAGTCATGTGCCACCACGCCTGGTGCCAGTCACCATATCAGTGTCCCCCCTGGGGTGGGGCCAGCACTTCAGGCTGAGGATCTAACCCTAGCCACTGTATCTGCCTACATGTGCTCTTTAATTTGAAGTCCCTCATTTGAGATTGATTTGGGCATCCAGCTGCCCCTCCTCTTCCAATTCCCTGTAGTTTTAGTTGCTATTCTCAAGTTAATTTCATGTAGCTCCTGCTCTATTCAGCCATGTTTAATCTATGCCAATTTTACTTATTCTTAGAACCCCTTGGGTAATATTTGCTATAGTTTATGAGTTTGAAGTCAACATTTGAGTAAATTGATGTGGAAAAAAATATGCTCATAAACAAATTTTTGCTATTAACCTGTAAAATGGACACAATCCTAAATTGTGATATTTATGTTCTGCAGAGACTTCTTGTTCTCATCTGCATCAAATGTATTGATTTTTCCTAGGTTTTTATTTGCTGTTTTCATTTCTTCAGCATTTCTGTTATATTATTCCTATCCTGCATTATTTGTTTGCTCTGCTCTTGTTTTTCTGTTTTGTAAAATAGTTTAAATGCGAAGCGACAGCACTTCAATCATTTCAATCATTGAATACTCATAGTAGCACTTGAGCCCATGGACTATAAATCATGCATTTCTCAGTAAGGATCTCGCTCTTTTTTTGTTTCAAATAACAAGAGTTGATGTCAGTGAAGGATAGATGCTCGTGGATTTCTTTTTGAAACTACTGTATAACCAACAAATTTTTAAGAATTGACATTCATGCACCAGAAGCATAAGTGATATTGTTGGATTCGTGGTTCTCTGTATGTCTGCCTAAAAATTTAAATAAAAGTAATATGTCTTCCAATTTTGTAAAGAATACATATGCAAATTAATGCCAAGTTACATTATCACTGCACACTTCACAGCAAACATGAAATTGTAGTAAGTATGATGCAAAATTGAAGCACATGTTGTAGAGCTAAGAAACTAGCATCTTTTTTTTTTTTTTTTGTCTTTTTGAGACAGGGTCTCACTATGCAGTTGAGGCTGGCCTTGAGCTCACTTTTGTAGCCCAGGCTGGTCTCGAACTCGCACCGATCCTCCTGCCTCCGCCTCCCAAGTGCTGGGATTACAGGCGTACGCCACCACGCCCGGCTGAAACCAGCATCTTAAAGAAGTGAATATCAATAAACAAAGCTTAGGGTGGGCTGTAATCTGTTACTTAGGGATTTCAGAAAACTAGGATGTAAAAAGGCTGTAACAGCTTTTCCTAACTGATGTCTCGGCCCTTCCTTGAGACATAGGTGTAACAGCTTATCCTGATTGATGTCCTCGCCCTTACTTGAGATGTTGGCGATTACCCCCTCTTTTCCCTGTAATTCCTCCATTGTATGACGTAAACAAAAAGGAGATACTTCTGGAGTTCTGGGCTCACTTTGAGAGAGACAGATCTCAGTGAGACCTCTGAAGCTACATGGATTGGGTCTTCTCATCATTTCTTTTGGCTCTGGATCACAACATACAACACGTGTCAACTGCAAAAGCAAGTTAGAAGGGGTGCAGTAGAAAGGTGTTTCTAAAATGCTATGATTTAAAAATCGATAAACTATTTTCAAAATCACCCTTGAGGCACCAGATATTGCTCAGGGTTGGAATTTGTGATATTTGCATGCAGTTTCTCAAACCTCGCCCTTATTTTACCTGCTTTTGAAGGTTGTAGAATTTCTTTCTTTTTTTTTTTTGGCGGGACTGAGGTTCGAACTCATGACCTTGCACTTGCCAGGCAGGCACTTGTGCCATGGAGCTATCTCCCTGGCCCCTTATAATTTTTTTTGAAGGGTATACAATTTCATCTTTTGTTTTTGGGGTAATACACAATAGGGAATTGGTCATTTTGATCGTGTGTGTCAATCCTAAACAAGAATTTATGCCACCCCACTTTCTTTTGGTATAAGACTGAGTCAGCCAATTTCTCATCTCCAGGACAAACACCCAACATAAACTCGGAGGATAATTTCATTTGGGATTAGACCTCTAATGTTCTCACAAAATATAGACACGTGCACTCATTAAATCCTTAGCCTGAATGCATGCTATCCTACAGCTCTGTGGCCCAGACTATGACCCAGGATGTAATTATTTCCCTTCCTGGTGTGTGCCTTCTTGGATAGCATGGACGGCCTCCGTCCTGATGTCCTAGTGTACTGTGGGCATGTTGTACGCCAGGACAGTTCTCTGTCTAGGGCCAAACAGTGGGTGTGAGCACCTGCTTTCTGTGATGATCAGTGCTCAGCCCTGAAACATGAGTGTAAAGTGGATCTTCATCTCCAGAGTAATCAAAACCAGGTTCCAAAATATGTGAATAGGTGCTGTTTAATGATGGAGTGTGTTATAATTTATAATGAAGATGAAATTCAGAGAGGATGGGTGGGGGGAAAGAACTTCCTATGATAAAATAATGTTTCCAGTCAGTCTAGAAAAATAAATAAACATAAGTGGGAACAGCTTTGTGTATCTGTAATCTCAAAACTGAGGTTTGAGACAGGCCGAGTTAAATTAGCAGGATTTTTTCTCAAAATAACAACAACTAAAATAAGACCCAAAAATGCAGTTTTGCTGAGTGGACATCACAATTCAATCCTCATCAATGTCAGAAAGAAATGAACCCTAGAAAGGAGAGACAAATTAACCTATGCATATTTACAGAGCAGACGACCGAGAGTGTGCCACCGCAACACTGGGTTGGAGAAATAAATTTCCACTTGATAGAAGAAACAGTTTTGCCATCATTGACCTCTGCATGATCAGAGCTCATTTCCTGGATGGGGGCGGGTAACACAAGATCAACATGGAGAATTGGTCCCCAGCGCAGGCTCTTACCAGTGTCATTGCTGAACTCATTCTCCGGGCATGGGGTGCAATCAAAACAACAGGCAGGCTTTCCCTCCTGAAACATTTTCCTAAATCCAGGACGGCAACTCTCACTGCACACAGAGTGGGGGGTCTGAGGAAGAATAGGCATGAATGAGTTTGGAGACAGCTACCATCGTTTTAAGCTTTCGCGGAGTTCAGCGTGCAGACCGATTCTCAGTAGTATCTCTATGTGTGGGGAGGCGCTATATTTGTCGTTATAAATTTATAAGCACTTGCAAAATATAGCTTACTATTTTTCACTGCAATTCATTGGGAAAAATGTGAGAACGTGTGTAAACTTGAAAATTGAGATTTTTAAAGTGCCATAGCTTTCCTTTTCAGGAAAAGAATTTGCAGCGCAAAATCTCCAACGCTATTTGCACATGTTGCTGACGCAGGACAGCACGACTATGTCCAACACACCTGCGTGATTCCTGTGGCCCACTCGATCATGTCATCTGACAAAGACAGCCTCCAGCCATGGGAACCATGTTGGGTGAACGTTCCAAATTTGACCTTAAGTGTAAGACCCTCTGGAAAATTCCAAAAGTTGAGAATGTCATAGTCCACATCCCGTTTCTTTTTGTCATCCAAATTCACTTGGTCCCCAGCAGAACTGGTAAACTGGATGTTCTTCAGATGTGGGTGGAGCTAAAAGAGACATCACCTGTGGTGAGTGGGGGGGCCTCACGATGAACACAGAATGGATTCAGAAATGCTCCTAGCAATTTCAATCTTCATTTCATAGTGCAAACTTTCTCCTAGGATTTTATAAAACAGAGTAAGCATAATATTATGGTTTCAAGGTAAATCCTGAGGGGATTCAACTGACCTATGGAGATACGAAAGTTACATATTTTGCTTTACAGGTCTTGCTTTAACTTGCCCTTAGCCACTGATCAGAAAAGTTTAACCATGAGGCATGAAACATAAAGCTAGATTACTATGTTAATCTGTAAAAGGCTTAAATCAACACCTTCCGACATTGCCAGATCTGCCAATAACCCACAACAATTATGGGATATTGGACTACGTATACAACTACTTGCTGTTAGTGCAGTGGAAAGAAATTTTTATATCAATAATGATCAGAAAAATTATCATGTCTGCATCCTGTTCTCTGAATAACTACTATGAGGACAACAATATTCGTTGTATCAATTATTGGGAATGTACTACTGATGTGTTTTGAAACTGTCTCGTTGTTATTTCTTATTAAAAGTAATAAGAAATAAGTAAATTATTGCAGGATTCCATATTGAAAATAATGATGGCATCCTCTATTTAAAATTGTTTTGATATTCAAAAATATTTCATGGCAGTTAGAACAAATTAATATTGACTGCTTTGTTAATTTTGCCCCTCAATGTTTCCACAGCATGAACTTGCTAAAAGAAGTAATTCCTAGGAAAAGTTAGGACAGCACAGAGTGAGAAAATACAGATAACATATTTTGTATAGGTTTTAACTCAACTTAAATTGAAGAATGACAAAGTCTTTTGTTGCCCTTTTAGAAAATCAGGGAAAATACTTATATTTTGTTACAAATAGTTTTGTCTGGGTGGGCGCTGACATTCTTTAGACCAGTGGTTCTCAACCTGTGGGTCATGACCCTGGTGGGGATCGAATGACCAAAACACAAGGGTGGCCTAAAGATATCAAAAAATGTTCTTTATTTTGAATTATAGTTTTGAAATAGCCATCAAAATTATTTTTTGGTTTGCGGTCACTGCAACATGAGGACCTGTGTTGTGGGGTCATGGCATTAGAAAGGTTGAGAACCACTGCTTTAGACAAAAGCAATGATCTATTCTCATATTGATTTTTTTTTTCTGACTTTCAGAGACAGGGTCTCGCTATATAGTTCAGGCTGGCCTTGAACTCACTTTTGTAACCGAGGCTGGTCTTGAAATCACACTGATCCTCCTGCCTCAGTCTCCCCAGGGCTGGGATTACAGGCGTGTGCCACCATGCTGGGCCCTCACCCTGAGTTTTTCAATGCTAAGTGTTTCTTGCTAAGTGTCGAATTCTACCCAATTCCACATTTACGACTTTAACAATAAGCTGGTACATAATCATATATACTTTGGTATAAAGTATTCTAACCTCTCATGCAACACATATGTAGTCATATGTAGTAAGCTGAACAGTACACCACATGCCATTGCAAAAAGAGTCCTTACCTGCCATGGGGAAAGTTTCATCCCTTGTCTGTCGCCCATCGATGGCCTTTGTGCTTCTTGAAGAAGCATCTCGTGGAGGGCGTGCGCCACCGCATACACAGCGTTGTGTGTATTGTGACTCCAGTCAGTCATGACTGTGTCAAAGCGATTCGCAGGCAGCCGTGCCAGAGATGCATTAGGGGTGCAGTCGCTCAGCGAACAGTCAGACTGAGAGAAGGAGCAGTGGAAATTCTGGAACCAAAACATGGTGAGGTACAGGTCTTGTGGGTATTTGGATGGGTTGGCTTCCTGGACAAAAGTTTGGAAACCAGAATTTTCTTCATGGTGGTGTGAGAAAATGAGAGCCCCGTGGAATGAATTAAAGATGAAGATTTTCCCAGTCATATCAGCGTGCCATTGCGAGTTGGTGACCCAGACTTTGCCTGTGAGCAAGGAATGCTCCAGGTTGTGGCTTATGTCATTCAGAAAATCTGTATCGTAGTAAATGACTATCACATTAACCTGCGATGTTTCCTTGGTCAGGATGATGTAAGGCTTCGTGAGTGCCATGTAGGACACAAGGGGAGTCGAGACCATTTTCACAAATGCTATGCAGACTTTGTTCCTGTCCATCTCCCCTGTCATATCTAGGAGGAACTGAAGGCCTTTCTGACCTTCCATAATGACCAGCCCCACCCAGGTCCAGCCGAAGTGAAGCATCAAGGAGACCATAGCAAGAGCCAGAGACGTGTCCTTGGGGGCCACCTGATAGACAGAAGGAAACTGTCCACTGTCTCTTAGCATAGGATCAAAAGAACCAAATGTAACCTAAAAGGAAGAAAATGGGAAGGAATGTCAGGAAGAGTGTTGACAAAAAGACAACTTCATGTCTGCAGAATACTCAGTAACACCAGAAGAGGGGAGAAGGATGTATTATTCATCCAGTCTTTCTCATTATCTTACTTTCAAATTATTTTCTGCAAACAGCTTACAATACATGATGTTGTAGAAAATATTTTTGCTTTTTTCTGTCTCTACTTTTTGCTATATGTAAGGAAATTGTGAACAAACCACCAACTCTCGGTATACCTATGTATGCAAATCAAGCTCGTAAAAACACTCAGCGATCACCGGGACCCTTCTTCCACCCTGTTCAGGCCTCAACGTGCACATGGCTTCATGATCCTCAACTCCCTCGTCCTCACCTGCGGAAACTTGTAGAGCTCCATCAGGGTTCCAATTTGCGCAGAAGTCGCCCACGATGCTCCTGATAGCGCTGCTACGGTCGTGCTCCCTCTCCTACAGGAGTAATTGGGGATCTCATCCTGTCCTGTGAGCAAAAGGAGGGAGCTCTCCAGCATCCTCCAGTGACTGTAGAGGAAACTGTGGAACTCATAGCCCAGAGATATGTTGGGTAATAGATGAGGATTCTTGTTGATCTCTTCTATGGCAAACAGGAAGGCCAGGACATTCTGGTAGCTGTTGGGCATATGCCTGCAGCGAGACCACAGAATTCCTTATGTAGACGGGTTACAATCCAGTACACTGGCACTTGTGAACTGAATGCTCATGTGCCTCCCCCATATCTTTGTTATAAGACCTGAAGCATCAAGGTGACATTATTATTATTATTATTATTTTTGTCTTTTTGAGACAAGGTCTCACTATGCAGTTCAGGCTGGCTTTGAACTCACTTTTGTAGCCCAGGCTGGTCTCGAACTCGCACTGATCCTCTTGCCTCAGCCTCCCAACAAGGTGACATTATTAATGTGGTTTTATTTTGCATTAGATGAGAACTTGATTAGGATGAGTTGAGGGCTTGTGGGTGAATTTTTCATGACTAACTTGTCTGACCCACAAGTGTTCACTGTCAAGAACTGTCGTTTTAAGCACCAAGTTGGTTTTACATTTGGACACAGCAGCCAGAATTCTGCTCAAATCCTAACCAAAGTTGAACAAACAGGACATTACTTCCATCTTTGGAATAACTGTCCTCCAAGTAGTCTTAGATGTTGGAGTTAAACAGTAAACAATACACATTTCATATCATAACAGCGATACACAGGACAGTGGAAATACCCACAAATTGGGAACACGATGTGAAAGGAAACATCTGTGACACGTCAAGTTAACACATCTGTGGGGTGATTATGGTGTGGCAGAGGTTGAAGTTACGTTGGTTATGCACTTGCAGTTCTGAGCAAGATCAAGGCAGGAGGCGTGAACCACACCACACTTAAGTTACCCTGCTACACTAGTCATTAAAAGCCACAACATTGGCAAAACCAGACTTGTAGATCAACGGAGCAGAAGATGCTGGGATAACTCCAGGCACACTCAGCTATGCTATCTTTTGCAGCGACTCAATCCCTTTAGTTGATGAAAGATAGTTTTTTAAAATAAACAGTGAGGAGAGAACTGATTATATACATGCCAATGGCTGAAATTACACCAGTACCTCTCAACATGCACTAAACTATAATGGACGCAGATCAGAGAGCTCAAAATTATAAGAACAGTCTCCCAGAAGACAAAAGTAGGTGAAATATTGAAGAAATGAATGCAGGCTCAATTTTCTCAAGAAACTCCAATTGCATAAGAAGTATTATGAAGAAGCAGCAAATGAGGTCACACCAAATTGTAAAGCTCTGCGAATCACTGTAAACAACCATGGGATTGAAGAAGCAGCTACAGAATGGGGAAATTTTACCCAGCTTCCCTTGGAAGTGCTAACATACAGAACACGTAAAGATCACCAAAATGAACCCTAGAATTCCAAAGACCCAATAAAAATGGACCATAGAGACAGATTTTCACTCAATGAAATACAAACAGCAAATGAGGATAGCCAATATTTTAGCCCTAGCCCTTCAAGGTCAGTGAGGACTCAGGACATAAGAGAACCTGTGCTGTAACATCCCATAACTCAGAAGTGTCAAGGAGATTATGAGACCTCACAGGAAAGGGATAAATGAACTATAGTGTGTCTGAGGAGAGTCACCCAGAGAAAAGCATTCTCGCAGGCTTTCACAGAAAGCAAACTGGCCAAGTAACGGCCGTGACTCATCCCGAAGGCTGACACTGACAACAGTTCTACAAAGCACTGTACATGGTTCCAAAGTTAATCCTGAAGGGATCTGACCCTGGAAGATACAAAAGATGAATGTTTTGTTATACAGGTCTTGCTTTAACTTGCCCTTGGTCACCCAGCAGAAAAGCTTACTTATGAGGCATAAAACGCAGAGCTAGATTAGTATGATGACCTGTAAGAGGGTTAAATCAACAGCCTCCAACATTGCCAGTTTCACAGGTAACCCACTGCAATTATGGAACATTGGACTATGTTTACATGTGCTTCTTCTCAGTTCAAAGAGAAGAATTTTTTTCCTTTCCTTACCAGTATCGATTAGAAAATGTATCATGTCCATACCCTGTGCTCTGTATTCCTATTGTGAGGACAACATGCAATATGTCACTTATTGCAAATGTACTACAAATGTGTTGTGAAACTATCATATTGATATTTCTTATTAAAAGTAATTAAAAAATAAATTCAACATAAGAATCTGTGAGTCCTGAGCATTTTGAATAAAATAGGGACCAAGGCAATATTTCTGTGTAATCATCCAAATCAATTATTATCATTTTGTGGTTTTGGAGGCGTACAATGAATATTGAATACAATAGAGACAAGTTGTGTGGACAAGGGCCCATTAGCATTTCATGAAGAAGAAGATCGGTCCCCTCACAAATACGTGAAAACGTGGGCAAACCAAAACCCACGGCCAAAAAGGGTGTGCGCTGCACCAACATGTAGTACATGAGAACAGTCTGAGCTCCAGCACAGGATTACTAACTTAATGGATTTTCATGAAGATATATATATGTAGCGTAAGAGCCGTTAACCTGTTATGTTGCTATTATGAAAGAGGAAGTTATGCTCTCCAGGAGAGAGGAACCAGCGATGAGGGAGGAGGACATGAAGGAAGGTAAAAAGAAAAAAGAACAGAAGAAACACAGCAGCAAAGCTTTTGTAAACAAGGGGAAGAGCGGCACAAAGGGTGCTAGGGAAATGTTACAAAGAGAAGAATCAAAATGTATCATGCACAGGTAAATTCACTGTTGAAGGTGATCATTACGTGCATCTAAAATATATCAATAAAACTAATTGTCATACACTATGATTAAGTATTGAATAAAACCTAATGCTTTATGTCCTGGGAAGGTTGTAAAAGCACTGAAGAGAATATTGCAGACATGGTGACATGTCCAACGTGCCTCTTCTCGACCACCCTTGAAATATTCTTGAAAGCTCATGACATTTGCTCTCTGGTCAGTTCCTCATCCTGACTACATTACTGATAGCCTAGAAGATACATTAAAAAAAAAAAAAACCTATCATAGCGTGGGGGAAAACATCCAGGAATAACAGTGCAAGCAGGCTTTGGAACAGGATGCTGAACATGAGAAAGATAAAGAATGATCCATGGAGATACGCGGCCAGGATCTCCACCCTGCCCCCCCCCCCCACTTGCCGTTGCAGTAGCCCGCATGGCTTCCGCATCTGATAAACCCCAATCAATCAATCAATCAATCAATCATTCAGTCAGTCAATGCATCAGTAAGATCCCTGTTCCGCAGAGGGGCTCAAAAATTCCACGAGAATCCGTTGACACTTTGCAGATCCATTACTTAATTGTACATTTGGCTACGGAAGTGATAAGGTAGTGTCTGATAAGAGAGTGTGAGCACGTGTATGTGAAGGGGACTCAGTCTGGAGGATGAGAACCTCAGAGATGACTCATTCCTCACTGGCGCCCTGGCTTGCAGGGTTCCCGGAGGACACGCTGCACAGCACCCTGACGTGCACATTATGGGAAAGTGGCTGACTATCTGCAGGGCGAGCGTGCCCTAGAGGAAGGGTGAAGAGGAGCCATGGACGCTCTGTGGGGAAATAAGACACTTCAGGTGTGACAAAGCCAAGTTGCCAGTCCACCTTTCGTCAGCAGCGCATGTTTTGTGCCTGGCGCTGAAGTGAACACAGCGTCTCAGGGCCTGAGCCTAAGCAACGCCAGGCAGTGCACCGCACAGTGGCCGCTCAGCTGGGCAGAGAGAGGGGCAGGAGAATAGGGGGCGCTAGTGCATCCCTGTTTCCAACCCTGAAGTAACAGGGCAAGGAAGTAAGAATTTATCTTATTTCTAAAAAAGACAACAAAGTAACTAGACGCAGCGCAGGACTGTGTCTACAGGACAGGGAAGCCGCAGAGCAAAGGAAAATGTTTGCAACCTCAGATGCATAGGCATGATCCTGCCTTGTGACGCACACAACAGGTAATACAGGAAAACGATACTTACGGCACCACGAAGAAGTCCTTCACAGGGTTCATCTGAGACATCCCCGTGTAGTATACGTAAATGAAAAGGGAGAAGAGCCCCCCGATCACCACATCTCCATCCTGGTACACACTGGTGCTCCTGTGGAGGAGGCAGGGCTCATTGTCGAAATTACACACTAAGGCGAGACACTGCAGGAGAAGGAGCACAGTGACCCACAGCAGCATCTTGGCGAGTGTCTTTGAGGACTGTTCGGAGTGAAGAGGATGCCTGCGGTGTCACCACATAAACAGACAAATCCTGTGTGTACTTAGGGGTGTCTGTTATTGGTTTTTTCATGTGGGCACTCTTATGCCCCTGTTTTCTGCCAGGGGACCCTCTACCAGGAGAAATATGCCACCATTTACCCCTTGGGTTCTGTATCTGAGGCCTGGTGTCCAGGTGCAAAGCACAGGTTAGAAATTATATTTGCGCATCCTTCTGGCCACCTAGAGGCACCAGGACTTAAGTAAGTCCGCCAACAGCGGCATCCCGGGGGCGCCTCCTCCCGGGCAGATGTGCTTCTCAGCTGTGTCAACAGCCATCGGGGACGTTGTCTGTGGATTGCACTAGAGGTTCAAGGCTAGGTGTTCTCGGGAGTGTTCAGAGGTGGCCTAGTTCCAGCGCACATCCTCTGAGTCTTCTGATGTGGAGCCCGAGGCACGCTCCCATCCACTGGGGCTTAGCACACCCACCAGCCCCTTCCCCATTTCCCGTGCTCCTCATGCTGAACGCCTGTCCAAGTACTTCTCCATTTCATGGTTGCACACAATGTAGCAAACTGAATGCCTAACTGAAGATAAGTGCAAAGAATAGTTATGATTCTTTAGTTTTTTATTAATATTTATTTTTGCAGTACATGCAGTATGATTTAAACTACACTTACCATCAAGAAAAATATTTTTGAAAAAAATTTTTTTCAGTTAGATTATCCCACGGAAGATAAAATCAGTGATCTGGATCACAGAATGAACAATTTTATGGGGAATATAAAGGGACAGAAAACATGAAAGAGAGGTCATGAGATATGGCAGACATAACTGGCAGGTCTAGCAGGGGCGTAGTTATGCTTCCAAAATAATGGGATGGTTCTTCAGACCAATATCTGATTAATCCTGTGTACATAAGAGTATGGTTTTGCTATTGATATGTTTTCTCCTTTATCTGCTTCCAGTCACTTCGTTGTTTAATCCATAACACATTCAGCTGTGTTATGCCCTTAAGTTCATTCAGCATATTGATTATAGCACAATGTAACACTAAAACTATGTTTAGAATACATGTCACTCTTGTCTTTTTGGTATGTACTGCTCCTGGTGTAAAATCAGTTACTGTCATTCTCTCAAGAGTAGTACTTGAAAATAAGAGGCTGGGCCAAATACCATATTCTTGACAGGCTACAATTTTGTATTTCCTTGAATTTCCAAATATCTGTGTCAAAATTGTGTAACTGCTTATATCACATTGTATGGAAAGTTATTAGAATATCAGTGATGGTCAGAAAATATCATTTCCAAGATAAGTCAAAGATATTTGATACTCAGAAAGCCAGTGATGATAAGCTCAAGTACCTATGTTATAGAGTAATAGTATCACAAAGCTTTTCTGCTGGAGGGTTAACAATGTAAGTTAACAGACTAAAAATTGGAGAAAAAGAAGGGCTATAAGGATAGCCAATATTTTGGCCCTAGCCCTTCAAGGTCAATAAAGACCCAGGATATAAGAGAACCTGTGCTGTAATATCCCATAACTCAGAGGTGTCCCAAATTTTCTGGTCAAGGAGATTATGGGACCTCAGAGGAAAGGGATGAATGAACTATAGTGCATCTAAGGAGAGTCACCCAGAGAAAAACATTCTGTCAGGCTTTCACAGAAAGCAAAATGGCCAAGCAATGGCCGTGACTCGTCTTGAAGGCTGGCACTAACAACAGTTCTACAAAGTACTGTCTATGGTCCCAAACTTAATCCTGAGGGGATTTGACCCTGGAAGATACAAAAAAAAAAGAATGTTTTGTTATACAGGTCTTGCTTCGACTTGCCCTTGACCACCCAGCAAGGAAAAAAAAAATGCTTAATTACAATGCATGAAACGCAGAGCTAGATTGGTGAGATGAGCTTTAGGAGGCTTAGATTCAATAGCTTCCAACCTCACAAGCTTCACTGGTGGCCCACTGCAATTGTAGAACATTTGACTGTGTATGTATCTGCTTCCTCTTAGTCCAAAGAGAAGTATATTCTTTTCCTTTTTTTTTCCTAAGCAACATCAATAGGGAGGTGGGTCAGGCCCACACACTGTACTCTATAGAACGATTGTGAGGACAATATGCAATATGTCAACTTCCAAAGAAAGGAAAGGGGAAAAGAAAAAAAAAAGTAATGTTGATTTAGAAGGGTTAATGTTTAATTGTTTGATCAATCTTATATACCTGTATGTATTAATCTAAACTTATCTGATGATGTAAATATGTAATATAACCATTGTTAAATTTAAACAATAAAAAAATATTAAATAAAAAACAAAAAAATAATAATGGGATGGGAAAATTGAAACGCTGCTAAGTTGCTGGTGAAGAGGTAATGTGGTGTGACCACTTTGGAAAACAGTTTCAGGGTTCCTCAAATCTAAAATACAGAGGTAACAGAAGGCCTAGAACTCCCAGCCTGTGGTTTGTACCAAAGAAAAATGAAAACGAGGCCCCCATACCCAAAAGTGTAGCAGCATTTTCACTCAAGTAACGCAAGTGATGAATACATAAAATATGAGATGTCCACATGATAGAATCTTTCTGTCTACTTAAGGGACTAATGCGTGGACTTAGGATGAAACAGGCGTGGCTCTTAGAAATATAAGTAGGAGGAGCCAGTCACAAAAGATCGCATGCTGGAGCACTCTACTTACATGACATTTCCAGAGTAGGCAAATCTAAGAAGCATTCACAGTAGGCAAATGTATGGCACATGTGGGCCAGGCAAATAGCTCTGTGGATAAAAGAGCCTGCCTAGGCCCAGGCAGGGCCAGGGGTTCAATCTCCAGCCTGCTATGCTGGCCCCGCCCCCGTTATAGGGACACGTTGATTGGGACTGGGTGTGGTGTCTTGGAAGGCTGAAAGCAGGAAGAGCACTGCAAGTTCGTGTAGTGAGACCCTGCGGACCCTGCAGTAAAGACATTTTAAATAGATGTAGCAAGCAAAAGCAAAGAGGCTTCCTGTTTCCTTGGGCAGGGCGAGAGAGGACGGTGCATGTGGATGACATCAGGGGCATCAAGTCTGTTTAGGTGATAAACCTGTTGCAAAACTAGATTTTATTCATCTCAGCCATCAGGAGCCTGAGGTAGGAGGATTGCTGTGTGTTCAAGGCCAATGTGAATTACATGAGGAGATCCGGTCTCCAGATCCCCTCAAAGCCCCAACAGTCCCATCAAGAAAAACCAACCAACAAACCAACCAAAAAACCTAGTTTTTATGTATCCATCAAAAATAAAGTTACACATCAAATTTGACTTCAGTGATGTGATACAACCTCAAATCTGCTAAACACCTACCCATTGAATTGTGTAAATTCTATATCAATAAAATACATTTACCAGCATGCTTCGGATATACGTAGTAATGGAATACAGGAGCGGGAGTTCATAGCTGCATACGATATCCTCTGATGTTCCCTCTTTTCCTATTCGCCAGAAGAGAAACTTTGTGATACTAATACTCTATAGCATAGGTACTTAAGCTTAACATCACTGTCTTTCTGAATATCAAACCACTTACACATAACTTGGAATTGGTATTTTCCATCAATCGTTCATATCCTAATAAATCCCTATGCAATGTGATAAAAGCAGTTACACATTTTTACACACTTAGAAAACTAAGTGTATATAAATATGTAGCTGGTCGAACCTATGGCATTTCTCCTAGTCTGTTACTCTCATTTAATATCCTTTTTTTTGTTGTCTTGTGAATCATCATTTTTCTTTTTAAGAATTTTTAAATTTTATTTATTTATTTTTTTCTTGTTTCAGAACCTTTGCTTGTTTATTCACTCATTTTTATGGCCGGCTCAGCCCGCCCCGAGGGCAGGGCTGGCGCAGCATGTGGTGCCGGGGATCAAACCGCGGTCCCTGAAGCTGCCCAAGCTTTCCCAAGCAGGGGCTTTAGACCACTGAGCCATCCCACCGGGCCCTATAAGTCATCATTTCTTAAGAGAGAGTATAGCAGTAACTGAAACTATGTTAGAAGCAGCACACATCCAAAAGACCAGAATGAGAGGCATTCTAAGCATATTTTTACTGCTACACATTGCTATCCTCAGTGTCAAAAAACATTTTGGAGGTTCCTAGGACCATTGTCTAATTCATCCTGCCATGCTTCCTGGCTTGGCCCCTGCCATGATTCCTGTCTTTTCTGCTTGCAATCACTTTGTTGTTTAACCCTTAAGTGCTTCGTTTCCATTCATCTGTTATGCCTTCCCATTTTAGTTTCTTCTTTTGAGTTCTTACACTTGGGAGACTATAGGATGTTTAAACATGTAGGTCTGGTTTATTTCACCTATGAATATATGCTCAAGATACATCCACTTATACATGAAGACCTCTAGTTTATTATTCCTTATAGCTGAGTAATATTCCATTGTATAAAACTACTACATCTTTTTCAGCCATTCTTCAGATGACGGGTATTTTGGTTGTTTCCAGGATTTGACTATCACAAATTGTGCTGCTATGAACATAGGTGCACAGATATCACTGTGATACAATGCTTTCAGTTCTTCTAAAAAAAAATCCCAGTAGGGGAATAGCTGGATTGAATAGGATTTTGAGTTCCAGTTTTTTAAGGAGTCTCCACACTGCTCTCCGTAATGGTCTGCATTCCCACCAGCAGTTTTCCCCACAGCCTCTCCAACATTTTTTGTTGGCTGATTTTTTATGATAGCCATTCTTTCTAGTGTCACATGGCATCTACATGTTGTTTTAGTTTGCATTTCACGAATGGCTGGTGATGTGGAGCATTTCTTCATGTATTTATAGGCCTGTTGAACTTTTTCTCTGAGAAGTTTGTGAGCATTCCAATGCCCATTTCTGGATTGGGTCTTTGAATTTTGGGACCTTAATGTTTTTTAGTTGTTTATAAATTCTAGATAGAAGACCTTTGTCTGAATACTTATTAGTTAATTTTTTTTTGAAATTTGTGGGCTGTCTTGTACTCCGTTGGTAGTTTCTTTCAACATGGAAATACTTCTCAGCCAGAAGTCCCAGATGTTGATTCTTTCAAGTGTTAAACATGTATTTTGATTTTTGTCCATGAATTCTTTGCCCACCCCAATGTCCTCAAGCTTTCCTCCCACTTTCTCTTCCCAGCGATTTAATGTTTCTCTTTTAATATTTAGATCTCCAAAAAAAAAAATCTGACTTTGGTTTAGTACATTGCGATAGAACTAGGTCAAGTTTTAGTTTTAGGCATGTAGAGAGCCAGTTTCTCCAGCATCATTTGGTAAAGAGACAATCTTGCTTCCAATAAACATGTTTGGCCCCTCTGTCGAAAATAAGGTGGCTGAGTGAGTTTGTATTTGCTTCTGTGTCTTCTAACCTATTCCATTGATCCTTGGGTCTATTGTGTTGCCCATGCCATGCTGATTTTATCACAGTAGCTCTGTAATATAACTTTAGGTCAAGAATTGTAATGCTTCCTGCCTTATCTTTGTTCCCCAGGATTGTCTTTGGCATTTTAGGTCTTTTCTGGTTCCAAATAAATGTTTGGAATGATTTCTCCAGGTGTGTGAAGTATGTGGATGGTATTTTGATAGGGATTGTGTTTAATCTGTGTAACAATTTAGGGAGCATGGCCATCTTCACAATGTTGGTTCTTCCTATCCAGGAGCAGGGAGTGTCATTCCATTTCCTGAAATCCTTTAGGATCTGTTTGTTCAGAGTACCATAGTTTTCATTGAATAGATCTTTTCCTTCTTTAGTTTGGTCAATTCTTAAGTATTTTACTTTTTTTTTTTCCGGTGCTATTGCTTCTGTAATTTCTCTCTCAGTGTGTTTGTTATCTGTGTAGAGGAATGCTATTACTTTTTGTGTGTTGAATTTGTATCCTGCTATGCTACTGAATTTGTGTGTTAATTCTAGTAGCTTCTTGGTGGAGGTTTTTGGGTCTTCCAAGTAGAATATCATGTTATCTGCAAATAGTGATAGTTCAGCTTCTTCACCTGTTCTTAGTCCTTTTTTTCTCTATCTTGTTTAAGGGCTGTAGCTAATGATTCCAGAACTGTATAGAATAGGCGTGGCAATAGAGGACATCCTTGTCTTGTACTAGATCTGAGAGGAAAAGACTACAGCTTACTGATTCATTAATTCTTCGTATTGTTTTCTTTGCCTTGATTGAATTAATTTATGCTCTAATCTTTATAATTTCCTGCCATCTTTGGTCTATGGAGTTTGTTTGCTCTTCCTTTTCTCGTTATTTTAGGTGCTCCACAAGAGTATTCAGTTGTCTCCATTCTGTTTTCTTGATGTGTCAGTTCAGAGCTATAAATTTCCCTCTAAGAACTGGTTTCATTGCATCCCATAAGTTCCTGTAGGTTGTGCTTCAATTTTCATTAAATTATAAATATTATTTAATTTCTTGTTCAATTTCAAGTGTAACCTGCTGGTTGCTGAGAAGCGTGTTGTGTAGTTGCCATGCACTTTGGGGTTTTTGTGATTTCTTTAGTCATTTATGTTCAGTTTCATTGCACTGTGGTCAGAAAATACGTACGGAGTAATTTCTCTTTTCTTGTATATACTTAAGCATGACCTATGCACTAGTATTTGGTCTATTTAGGAAAATGTCCCATGTGCAGCTGAAAAAAACGTATATTGAGAAGTGGTTGGGCTGGAACACTCTGCGTACGTCCAGTAAGTCCAGTTCTTCCAAGCTCTGGTTCAGTTCTGTGACTCCTTTGCTACTTTTTTGTCTGCTTGACCTATCTTTTTGGGATAAAGGGGTGTTAAGGTCTCCGGTTAAGATTTGCGGTATTGGATTTTTCATGTCCATTAAGGTTTGTCTTATATAACTCGGTGCTCCTGTGTTGGGTGCATACATATTTATGAGTGTTGCCTCTTCGTAGTAGTCTTTGTAGAGTTGGCTTTGACGTAATGAAATTCTTTGAGCTTCTCCTTGTTATGGAAGTATTTCCTTCCTCCTTCATACTTGCAAGAGAATTTTGCAGGGTATAGCAGTCTGGCCTGGAATTCATTTTCATGGAGCACTTGAAGCGCTCTGCTCCATGCTGTTCTTGACTTCATGTTTTGTGAAGAGAAATCTGCCATTCTGATGGGCTTTCCTTTAAATGTGATCTGTTCTTTTTTCTCTTGTGGCTTTTGGTATATTATTCTTCTGCTGGATTTCTGGGATCTTGACTATTATATGTCTGGGTGTGTTTTTAGGCAGGTTGGTGTTATTTGTAGTTCTGTATGCCTCAGTTCCTTGAATGTCCAATTGTTTTCTCCTACTTGGGAAGTTTTCTGCTATTACTTTTTTTTTTTTAACTATTTTTATTTATTCCTTTTTTAAAAAGAATTATTTATTTTATTTATCTTTTTCTTGATTCAGAACATTTGTTTGTTTATTCATTCATTTTCATGGCCGGCTCAGCCCCCGCCCTGAGGGCAGGGCTGGCGCAGCATGTGGTGCCGGGGATCGAACCGCGGTCCCTGAAGCCGCCCAAGCTTTCCCAGACAGGCGCTTTAGACCACTGAGCCATCCCCCAGGCCCTCTACTATTACTTATGCCCATATTCTTTTGATGTAGTTTGTATTGACTCCTCCTTTCTCATTGATTCCTATTAATCTTACGGCGTTCATTTTTACATCATCTTGCAGATGTTCAATTATTTTTTCCTGCATCCTGGTTGCTTTTAGGAGATCCTTCCTTACCTTTTCACTAGCTGCGACTGTGTCATTAAGATCCGAATCTCTATATCAGTTTCATTCATACGTTGTTGCCAGCTTGTGATTGAGATTTTATTTTCTTGTCTGTCTCTTTGAAACAGTTTCTTGTGAGCTATTTCTTTCCTATATTGCTCATTCAAGGATTTCATCATTTTTGTATTCTCCTCTAATTTTTTTTATCAGTGTCTGCTTTAGATGTATTATTAAGTCTTTCATTATAGTTATCCTTTCTTTACCTACTTCAGAGATTATTTTTGCTCTGATTTCCTCTCTCGCTTTCTGCACTTGTTCCTTTACTTCAGACACATTAATTGAGAGATGTCTTTTTTTTTTTTTTTTACTTCAGAGGTTATTTCTGATCTGATTCTCTCTGTACTTTTCTGCAGCTATATTTTATTCAGACTCTAGTAATTCAAAGATTTCTTTTTTTACTTCAGAGGTTATCTCCAATACGAGTTCCTCTATACATTTCTCCATGTGTTTGTTTGCTTCAGATGCTCCTAACTCAGGGATTTCGGCTGCATGGTTCCCACTTTCTTCTATGGTAGCATCTCCTGTATTTGTTCCGGACAGGCTGGGGACCTGAGATTGCATTTTGCTGCTTATCTGTATCATTCTGTATAGCAGCGATCTGGGACCTTTGGTGCAGAATTTTGGTGAAGTTATGCCATTAGTGCCTACTGGAATTTGGGCCTGGGTCTACCAAGTTTGATCTGGTCCTGATGTGGCTGGCTGGGTCTGGCTGCTGTGCTCAGCTGCTTCCTGGAACACCTTTGGATGAGCCCATTGTGCTCTTCTGGGGAGATCCTCAGCTCCTGGGTTAGGTGGCAGGGTATGACCCCAGCCTCTAAGCAGGGAATTTTGCTGCAGGGCTCCACAGCACAGTTCTGGGTGAGGTAGAAGTTCCAGTGATGTAGGGGTACAGGCTGAGTTCTCCTGCCTACCGCCAGGCCAGTCAGGAGCTGTGGGCGGGTGCAGAGCTCTGGTGCATCCACGGGATGTAGGCTGGAGGTCCTATCTGCGTGCCCTCCAGTGAGTTTGTCCTATTATTCTTTTTAAAAATAAAAAATGTACACAAAAATTTAGAAATTTTCTTTCTCTTTTATTATTGTGTGTGCCGTCATTCCCTGCAAGTTCTTTTCTTTTCTCCATGGGCTCCTTCAATACTTTTGCCTTTACCACTCTTCTGTCCAGTTACCTTTCCTTCTGCCCACCGGTGTGCTAATCAATCCGTCCCTGCTTTCCTTTAATAAACAGACATTATTGCACATGTAAACTTAAAATTCAAACAAGGATGTACTACAAGGAAGTATCTTTTTTACAATTCATTCAAAATAGATATAAATATATATAATATGTTCAAAATAGCCATAAAAAGCAGCACACGTGAAAAAATAAGTTTTACACTGATAATAAATATAAAGAAATTTTAATGAAATTCCTAAACGTTGTTAGTTCTGGCAAATACTGCCAAATTATAAATTCCATTGAAAACAAAATTATTTGACTGTATGCCGATTAAAATTCAGGACAATTTAAAACTGTTCAGATGTTTGTATTTTGATCTTGAACATCATTTATTAGTAGGGAAATGTGAATTAAAAACATGATGAGATATTATCTCATGTCTATTGGCATGTTGTCTTTGATAGCTTTTTTTTTTTTTTTCTTTTTTAAGTGGTATGTATTTGGTCCAGAATCTTCCTTCTTGTCTTGGACCCTTAGTGATCCTCCTGTTTTCAGTCTCCCCAGTGCTGGGATTACAGGTGTGTGCCACCATGTCTGATCTGTGTGCCAACTCAGCATGCCCTGAAGTGGGGCCTGTGTGGCACAAGGGGCCAGGGTTTGAGTCCTAGTCCCTGCACTTACCTCAGCAGACACTTATCCCACTGAGCTATCTTGGCGGCCCTGGAATGCTGTTTTTAAGTTTATATTTATTGTCTTCAAATTGGTAACATATAATATATAATATTTAATGTAAAAATCTTGAATCATTCACTGAAAGTATGAGTAACAGAAACAAACCCCTAGTGCTGTTTGAAATAAAGCACTGTACAAGCAAAGTAAAGAAAGCAGAATGAAACTGCACAATGTAATTAAGAAGACAAAGGTATGGGGCCAGGAAGATAGCTCTGTGGGACAAGTGCTGGCCTGGCCTGGCAAGTGCAAGACTGTGAGCTCAGACTCTGGTTCAGGCAAAAAAAACTACTATGAAGACAACAATATACAATGTATTGATTATTGTAACTGCCCTCATAACCTGTTTTGAAACTGTTTCATAGCTATTTCATATTTTATCATCAAAATGAATAAAATAAAATTTACACAAAATAACGTCCAATTTGCATAACTATACCTGTTAATCTGAGCAATAGATTTGATTATAAAAATAGGCAATATAGCAAACATTGTTAACCAGCTATTCTTGTTTTGAAAATCTGTAAGATATGTATTATTATATGTTATGCTGTTTCTGTCTTTGTCTCTGATCTTTGTTCTTGCTTTTGTTTTTAGTCTTCAAAATAAAATAAAATGATAAAGAAAATACAATCAGTTATCAAAATAAAGCTTAATCAGTATATTTGAGGCACACTAATTCTTAAAGAAGAAAAAAACATAATGAAATACATTAGGTAAATGTGACAATAATGATGTGCAGATGAAACTTGTCACATAAATAATGATAAAGATAATTAAAAAGATTAAGTAGAACACAAGAAAAAAGCAATTAGTATAGTCAAACTTACAAAGAAATATCAGAATTTATTGCAGAATTATTGGAACAGGAAGTTTCCAGAATTCAACTCATGTAAAATGTGATTGCTACAGAGTTGGTAACAGAAAGACTATTACAGGAAAAAAGTTGGTTGATTATTGAAGCAAACCCCATTCAAAAAATCTAATAACTAACTCAGAATGTGCTCCAGAATTGTACTAGAGGCTGCATATATTTTAGGAACAACATGTTTTATGAACTAATGTTTCTTTTTTCCAGTATGTGTTTTACCTCTGAACCCATGCAGAGAATTTCTCTCAGGTCTGAAGAAGATAATGTAGCACTTGGGGGCAAAGATGCAGCCCAGCAGCCCAGCACTGGAGGCCAAGATGGAGAAGACCTCCATGGTCACCATGACCTTTCCCTTGCTGCTGTGGTACATGGGCAGGAAGGTGACCCACACACTGTAGAACACCAGCATGCTGAAGGTCAGGAACTTGGCTTCATTGAATGTGTCAGGCAGGTTCCTGGCCAGGAAAGCCACAGTGAAGCTCACCAGGGCCAGGGAGCCCAGGTATCCCAGGACACAGTAGAAGGCAGTGAGGGAGCCCTTGTTGCACACAATGATGATGTGGCCATGTTCAGAGCGAGCATCTGTGTCCACGGAGGGTGGATTTGTGCCCATCCAGATTCCACAGAGAGTGAGTTGGATCAGGGAGCAGGTGGGGATGATGTAGTTTGGTGCCCCTGACACCAGCAACTGTCGCATCCTTCTGCCTGGAGCAGTGACCTTAAAGGCCAGCACCACAGTGATGGTTTTGGCCAAGACACTGGAAACAGCCACAGTGAACACAACCCCAAATGTGGTCTGCTGCAGGATGCAGGTGGCTGTGTTGGGCCGGCCAATGAAGAGCAAGGAGAAAAGGAAACAGAAGGCGAGAGAGATGAGCAGGGTGTAGCTGAGAGCTCTGTTGTTGGCCTTGACAATGGGAGTGTCTCGGTGCTTCAGAAAGAGTCCAAGAACAGCAGCTGTGAGAGCAGTGAGACTCAGGGCGGTGCCAGCCAGGGTCTTCCCCATGGGGTCTTCATAGGCCAGAAAAGTCACAGACTTTTGCAGGCATTGGTTTTGCTGCACTGTTGCATGCTGTTCATCAGGACACTTCACACACTGCTCCATATCTACCGAGAAGTTCAAGTTTTCATTAGTTCAAGTTCATTAATCCCCCCCATTTATTCACCCCTTTAAGAGTTGTTGAGACATACTGTCATTTATTTGTTCTCAGTTAAGTTTTTTTTTTACTCCAGTTTTTAGGCCAGATTACCAAATTCAGGAACTTTGTACTGAGATGCATGCAAATTCCTTTGAACGTTTAAGGACATTCTGAAATAGATTCTTAAGTAGCACTGCTCCAGTGGCCCTCAGATTCATGCCCTTTTGGGCTAGCCTCCTAACATCATGGAATGCAAAGTCTGCATCCGCATTGCCTTGCAGATCATTATGTCTTTATAGTTTTCTATTTTTGCAAACCAGTGGAATATGTGCTTGCCTATAGCTAATCTCTGCAAGACATGTTTAGTAAATGCATTAATTGAACACCTTGAGGAATGAAATATCTTAGTAAGTTCCAGGGATATGATAGATATTATATGCTGTCCATTAAAATATATTGTTCCACCCCATGAAGGTTGTAGCTTTCATGAAAGACCATATTGCAGTTTGTATAACAACTGAATGGAGGGCCGGTGAGATGATCCAGTGGTCTAAAGCACCTGCTTAGGAAAGCTTAGGCAACCGCAAGGATAGTGATTTGATCCCTGGCACCTCATGCTGTATCAGCTCCACAACCCAGGGCAGGCTGAGTCGGCCATAAAAAAAAAAAATTGAATCGAATCTGTAAAAGCAACTGTGAAACACTGACGTCTCCCCTTTTGCTGACAGTTTCCACCCATGAGCCTGTTTTCTTCATCCAATGACTTTAATTCTGCACTGGAATATTTTTGCACACTCAAACACGGCGCCATTCAGAAAGCCTATCAGTTTTATCTCTATCTAATTAATACTTCAAGATTATTAAATGTCCCTTGTATAATACATCCCATGAAGGTTTTATGACTGATCTGTAATTATATGTTACTATCTATCTGTCTGTCTGTCTGTCTATCTATCTATCTATGTGCGTGTGTGTGTATGTGTATGTGTGTGTGTATATATATATATATATATATATAAAATCAGCCAGTATATTTCAAAGCAAATTTTATACTCATGCTAATTTTGTTTTAAAATTGAAACAAATCCCCTACTGCAGAAAATATTCAGCAGAGAAGTGGTTCTACCATATGGTTTATTATTATAAATCCAAACATTTCTCAGATTATCATTATGATATTTAGATATATTCAATGTTGGTTTTCCATGCTATTGTGCACTATGTGCCAAACTCATTTCCAAACTCTCTCTTGGTTTTAAATAATATTGGATATTTTTATAATATTGGATATTTTTATGTGAAATATTACACAAGGTGGGCAGGCTTGCTTCTGCTAAGTCTGCTCACTGTAATGCGAATTAAACCCAAGGTCAACCTGATATGTGACTCGTGGCACTGCTTCTGTGAAAGAGCCACGACTCTCTCCTCCAAGCGTATTTGTTGTCCTTTATCCAAGCCCCACTCAGGGTCCACGTGATCACTGTCGGGTGACTTTACAACTATTCTAGGGAATCCATGAGAGTGCGGACAGAAACCTAGCAGCTGAGCTCATGCAGAGCCTGAGCACGTGCTTCACCCCCAAGTCAGATCTGCTTCTCAGACCAAAGATGCCCTCTCAGTGCAGAAGCGCTGTGTCAGGAACCTCAGGAGCTGGGCACTGGGTAGTGAGCAGGGGCCAAATCCTTTTCCTCCATATAAACTAATGGCATTTGTCAAAGAGACAAAGCATTGGAAACTAGTCACCCTTGGGTATATTTCATGATGGAGAAACATATTAGAAATTGTAGGGTGGAATGAAAGTGTTTCCTGAGGAATATGTTTGCTTAACTGGACTGTAGGAAAAAACAAACAAACAAACAAACAGAACAGGTGCAGCATTGGACACCTGGCAGCCTGGCTCCTGAGGCAGAGGAAGCAAGAGAGTCACGGATTGGAGGCTTCCTGGGACAGCTTAATGAGATGCTATCGCAAGGGAACGAAATAAAAAGGAAGAGGGATGTCGCCCATTGGGCTCACATCTCTGGGTTCATGACAAGAATACCAAACTCTAAGAGCAAAGAGAAATCAAAGGGTACATGGCGTGTTTTGCGAGGGTCAATGACATTAGGTACAGAAAAGAAATCTGAAACTGAGGGGGAAAAAATCTGCTTTTGTAGCTTCTCAAAATTTTTCTTCCTCTCAACATGGACAGGGAGAAAGAAGATAGAGGTGGACAACTGGTCCCCAGGCCCCACCTACCTGTGGCATTGGTGATCTCATTCTCCGGACAAGGCGTACAATCAAAACAGCAGGCAGCCTTTCCCTCTTGATGGCTTTTCCTAAATCCGGGACTGCAACTCTCACTGCACACCGAGCGGGGCATCTGAGGAAAATCAGATATATGTTCATAGCTCCTTCCCCTGAATCCCTCAGAAGTAAAGGGCAAACACTCTATGCATTCATAAAAGTATGGTGACATAAATCTTTCTTTACTCTTCATCAGAAAATTGGGTCAATAAGAACGTTCTCTCCATTAAAACGACACTTAGCCCAGCCCAGCCCAAACCCCACCGCTGGGAGCTGAGCCTGCGCACCCGCTGCGGGTAAGCCCCTGCGCCCCTCTGCCCCACCTCTGCGTTCCCGAGACTAACTTCCTGTCCCAGCCCAGCCCAAACCCCACCGCTGGGAGCTGA
>PVJA010026394.1:0-29703 GCA_004027025.1 Myocastor coypus | reverse complement strand
AAAAAAAAAAAAAAAAAAAAGAAAATAAGCAGGTTAGGGGCCCCGCGGGATGGCTCAGTGGTCTAAAGCGCCTGCTTGGGAAAGCTTGGGCGGCTTCAGGGACTGCAGTTCGATCCCCGGCACCACATGCTGCGCCAGCCCTGCCCTCGGGGTGGGCTAAGCCGGCCATAAAAATGAGTGAATAAACAAATAAAGGTTCTGAAACAAGAAAATAAATAAATAAATAAATAAATAAATAATAAAAAATTCTAAAAAAAAAAAAATAAGCAGGTTAATTACCTTGCTGAAAGTCACATGTTTGTTAGGGACAAAACCAGTAACTGAATCAGGGCATTCTGCTTTTACAACCCCCAAGACTTTAACCTCTCCATGAGCCACAAATATCTGGAACACATGTACATCCTCCCTCTCGTTTTCAGTTTATGCTGTGGGCCCAGATTTCCATATCGCCAAAGAAGAAGGCATCTGCTCTGCAGGGTTTCATACCCTACAATACAAACTTGGTCTTTCAACTTCAAATTACATAAACCAGTTTCACACTACATTAATAAATCCTACATTTTCCTAAGCACTAAATATCATTCCTAATCAGAAGTATGTTTATAAAATCTACTATTGGTCCAATGAGATGGCTCAGCAGTCTAAAGCACCTGCTCAGGCAAGCGTAGGCGATCGCAGGGGACGCAGTTGGATCCTCGGCACTACATGCTACACCAGCCCCAGCCCCAGGGCAGGCTGAGCTGGCCATAATAAAAAATAAAATAAAATAAAAATAAAACCTACTATTTTGATAATTCAAAAATAAAAACCTAACACCCACACTAAAATATTTTAAAATTACAATCTCACAATTTAAATACTTACTCAAAGTAATTGACGGTACCTTCGCATTCTCATAGAAAAAATCAGGATTGTATATTTCATCCTAAACAATTAAAAAAATTCTTAAATGTAAGAAATTACAAAAACGTTTTCTTAACTATCTTAAGATGTATCATAGGCTAAAAAGTTAGTATCTTTAAATATTTCTCACAGTAATTTGTGAAATGAGGCAAGTAATACCCTACCCTACAAATAATGGTTATTAACATATATCAGAAAAGCTCATGATATACCTTCAAAATACTGTGAATTTATTTAATGCATGAATTACATGACATATATGTAATAGAATAAGTATGTTACCTCCTCTTCTTTAGTGTAGCCCATTTTCCTCAAGCTACACGATTCCATGTGCTTTGACAAAGATGATTTAGGCATGCGATGATTGGAATCATAAGGACATATCACAACTTCACCCTATAAAAAAAGCAAAGAAAAAGGTACACAATTGTTTTAAAAATAATTATACCACTAAACATTTACTATGCAAACAAATAGTACCACCCACCGCCTTCTCTCTCGAGGCCTCTCTCAACTCCCATACAAATGTGTTTGTATGAAACAAAACAAACCTCCCAATCCCTACCCAAGGCTCTGCACTCTCTCCTCTTCAAAGCCGCTTTAAAGATATGATTACAAAAAACAATAATAAAATAAAAAGATATGGTTACGCTCTCTCGACAACCTAATAACGCCACTGTCACTACCAACACCCCCAATCAGTCACTAGCACTTTTTTCCCTCTCCATCTTCTTGCTGTGGAGCCAAAGAACATGTCATAATATTTACAAGACTGGCACTCTCAGAAGGTCAGAAGCACCACCCTGATGTACTTTTCAAATTCTTCCTGCCTCACTGGCTCTTGTAGTTGGCTTTATGTTCTTGAGGCCTCTCTTCTCTACTTTCCTGCTGGTATTTCCTGAGACTAGCAACCCATTCAGTATGAACAAAATAAAATAAATTCATCACACTGTGGTCTTCTAAGCCCCTACCTTGTTCTTGTGTGTTCCTATTTTATGAAAGGTTCTAAGCCCTCTTCAAGCAAGGAACTGCCACATGTCCCTTCTCACCCACATGCAATGAATCACCTAGGCCAGTCCATTTTCCTCCTGACTACATCCCAACTGCCCCCACACAGTCTGTCCCACTGCCACTTCCCCAGTAAGAATATCATCTTGTCCCCCCTGAGTTCCAACTGCCATCACCCAAGTACTGTCTCTCTCTGTCTCCGGCGTCCCCATCCTCCACTCTATCCTGCACATGCAGCTATGTGAGTCCCCAGCTTTGTCACCTACCCGGCTTTGTGAAACTGGGCTGAGCACTTAACCACTCTACCTCAGCTTCTTCATCTGGAGGTGGAAATAGCTCACAAAGCCATTACAGAAACTAAATAAATGACATATGCATTCATATACATAAAGCAATTCGAGTGGGGCCTGGAACACAGCAAGCGTTCAATAAAAAAAAAGCAGGTATCACGTACATTAAAAGGCAAGTATGACTCTGACATGCCCTGGCTTAAACTATTTCTATGTTACCCCACTGACCTTATTGTAAAGAAATCTAGATTGTCTAATTGGGGAACAAAAGCATCACCAGACAATAAACCATACCAAGGACCGACATAATAATTGGCTCACTGCACTTCGGTATCAAAACATGCATGAAAATGGAGACTCATTAACTACTTGGACTGGCATCTATTCTAGGAATTATGCTTCTTACAGGACTTCTAGTAAGTCTCCTGAACATCACATACAAGTTTTACAAAGTTAGATGTATCCCTACAACTTCCTGTCAAAATCTGGGGATCTTACAAGGGGCTTTAGAAAAGCAGCATAGCAATTCAACACATACTCTTAGGAGTAAGAGGCTTGGGTCCAAATCCTACCTGCCATTTAGTAATAGTGTATTCATGCACCGGTCACCATCTCTCTTGTTTTCTCACCTGTGAAGTGACAGTACTCACCTCAGAGGATTATCATAAGTAGTAAGTGAAGTGAGTCGTATAGGAAACGCCATACAAAAAGTGCTGCTTTGGTGCTACTGCAAAGAATCCAGCTCTACTACAATAATGTAGTGAACAAAACACTCTGCTAATCCTCGCTGAATGGCTAGAAGGACCCCTCTACAAACGGATAGTTAAGTCTTTTTTGTTGTGTTTCTCAATTTCCACGACGGTTTCAACACAATCAATAGTGAATGAAAATCAGCCCTGAGACTTAAACACGGGAGAGACCATAGTATGGTGCACTCAGAAAGAAGCTACAAAATTACCCCACAAGAGGGCTCTCATCTTCATCTACCTTACCCAAAGCACAAACAAAACAACTCCGGGTGTCCCTCCTAATACACTTGTTTACTTTTCTTTTAAGTAATTCCACTATTCCGGTGAGTTGCTAGTTAACCTTTCTTAGTGACATCTTTTAATGATGCCAGATTAGTAAATAACAATTCTATTTTTTAGGATAGAAAAAGCTGAACTGGTGAACCCCCAGCTCTCAGGACGCCAAAATCTGGCACAACGGCGGGATCAATGACAGAAGACCAAACTAAACGCAACCCTGGTAGCAGCGCCAGAGTGCACCCGCATGTCCCAATTTTCCTAACACCCGAAGTTGGTGCCACATGGGGTCGCCATGGGGAGGCCCCACAGCCCGTGCGAACCCCAGCCAGCACTCCGAGCCACCGCGGCTTCAGGCGCCCTCCCCGCTCTGCGGACACCGGGCTGCGCGCCCGCCCTTCCGCCGCCTGCAACCCCGCCGCCTGCAGCCCCGCCGCCTGGAAGGTGCGCAACCCTCACCTCCGCCGCCTCCTCCTCCTCCCCGGGGTCCAGCTGATCCAGGCTCCAGCCCAAGGACGCCGTCACTTCCCCCAGCGTCCGGTAGCAGCTCTCCACAAACTCGCTGAGCTCCTCTTGCAGCCGCCGCCGCTCCTCCACCGGAGGAGGTTCGTCCTCCATGGCCGATATCCACCTACAGACAGGAAGTAGCGGAACAGAGCGCTGCGCGCGGGCTTCTGGGAGATGTGGGCGGGGCCTCGTTTCCACGTGACGAACAGCCTATAGGAAAAGGCCTAAGCGAGGGCGGGAGCTGTCATTTTCAAAGGCGTCTTCCAATCTCTTCCGGGCGTCGCTTCCTTGTCGCTGCACCCAATTGCGTTTGCCCTTCTTCCCTGAACGAAGTTCTCCTCCTCGATGACATGTTTAGAAAAAGTGTTTTTTTATTTATTTATTTTTTTTTTCTGAGACAGGGTCTCGCTATACAGTTCAGGCTGGCCTTGAGCTCACTTTTGTAGCACAGGTTGGTCTCGAACTCGCACTGATCCTCCTGCCTCAGCTTCTCGAGTGCTGGGATTACAGGCGTGCGCCACCACGCCCGGCCTGAAAAAATTATTTATATGGGTAGAAAAGCTAAAATAATTCAAAGAGGGTTCGTATCGCTACCTTCCAGTTGATTAACATTGTGCCACACCTGATTTCTCTAGGTCTCTCCTCTCTGCTTAGCCCTGCATTTATTTTTGCCAAATTCTTTGCAAATTGCAGATTATTTGCCCCAAATTATAGCCTCAGAAAGATTTTACTGTATAACTGTAGTGCGTGATCAAACGTAAGAAAATTCTGTGAAATCTGTGGTTCCAATTCCCCCATCCTTTTAACTTTTGTTATTTTAACCCATAAAATATTTGTCTCTTTTAATGTAGAACAGTCTCACCTACTCTCCATTTTAAACTGTCGTTGAATTTTGTGATGAGCTTAGGCCGGTTATCTTTCAGAATATCCCTCCTTCTAGATGGTCCCGCCACAATTAGCTTAAAACGATTTTTCAAGAACCCTACATAGGAGATGCATATCATTTATTACGTGCTAAAGAGAAATATATCTTATATTCTTTTCTTACTAATGCTAAATTTGATCACTTGGTCAGATTGGCAGCTACATCACTCCACTGTCATAATAAATCTTTCTTTTAGTAATTGGCCATCTGTGGCCATACCTTGACATATCTTGATGCCATAAGAATATCGTGGTCCCCAACTACCTCCAAATCCTTCACTGAATCATTTATTCCAAGTTATAAATGTGATTCCCTTACAGTATTATACTTGCTACACTTATTAACTGGCATTCTTTACACGTACCCATTTTGCTATATCACTGTGGAATAAAGGGATTCGAAGCCTAAGGTAGTTATTTGTTTTGATACATGGTCTCACTACTCAGTTCAGACTCAGTGATCCTTCGTCTCAGCCTCCCCAGCATTCAGATGGCAGGCATTTGCCACCACGTCTGCTTTCAACCTGAGGTTTTTAAATGCTCCATTATCACCATCATTCTTGTTGAAACTCAAATTGTCTTCCACTTGGCCAGTAAGAGCTACATTAAGTCACCTCCTGAGTGTCTCTGGAATATCCCACCAGCCTTTAACTGATTTGCTTGGCCCATGCTTATGTTCTTCTATTTCTCTCCTGAGATCTGGAACAGCTCTTTTTTTTTTTTTTTTTTTTTTTTGTGGGACCAGGGTTCGAACTCACGACCTTGCACTTGCCCAGCAGGCACTTGTGCCTCGGAGCTATCTCCCTAGCCCCCAGGAACAGCTCTTGAAAGCTTTTCCAAATAGAACTCTCAGGATCTACTCCCTTTTGTATTATTATTTTTTAAATCAAATCTGTGCCTCCCTTTGTGCTGTTTACCCCTGATGACAGAAGGGTGGAGGACATTATGGTGAGCAATCATATCCAAATGTAAATAGCCCAGCTCTGACCTTTGAAAGACATTGTAGCTAGGCAGACAGCACCATAAAATATCAAAGCAGGAGTGAGTTCCACAGTAGTTTGTTTTATACTCTGCCCACAATATCTTTAATTTTTGTTAGCATGTCCCAGGTTAACCATAACATCTGGAAACTGTGAAACCAATTTCGGATAACTCTGATGGCTCTTATTGAATATTAAATGTATTTTTCCCCTCTAGATGCACTATGCATATGAAACAACTCAAAACTCAATTAAGGGCAAGCATGTTCTCTCTCCAGAACACAGTTCCACTTTATCTCAGAGCCTAGGGACAACTCTAATAGCATCTTGGAGAAGGCAGAAAAAATATGTACCCCTTTCTAGTTCCTCGAAGACTGCTGTACACTGATGCTATTGAGATGTGTAATCATCACTTCCTTGGAGACGTCTCCAGTCACCTCTTCTAAGTTGAACTTATTACAGACTGAGTTGGAACTTCCTCAAGTTCCTGGGTTGAGAACCTAACCACAATGCAAATACATTTAGAAATGACCTTTAAGGTCAGTGCTCCTAACCAAAGTCATAAGGGCAAAACAGATGTTCTTACCAGAGAACAGAACTATCCCTTTCCTCTCTCCATTTAAGCATAGAGAAAAAGTGCTTTGAGCACACATTAAAGAGGTGGTAACACACAGACCTGGAGGAAAGGTCTCACCAGAAGTCCATGCTAACAGCAGCTTAGCTTTGGACTTCCAGCCTCCACAACCACGAGAAAACATTGATGTCTTTTTTTCTTTTTCTTTTTGTAATGAACCGAACATATTTATTGAGGGAAAGAAAGCTCCTGTCCAAGAGAGGGACAGGAGGGGGATCTCAAGTGAGTGTCCCCAAGAAGCTGTCTCTTCCAAGGACTTTTTTTCTTTTTGAGACAGGGTCTCATTATGCAGTTCAGGCTGGCCTTGTGCTCACTTTTGTAACCTAGGCTGGTTTCAAACTCACAACGATCCTCCTGCCTCAGCCTCCCAAGTGTTGGGATTATAGGTATGCACTACCATGTCTGGCCGAAACCATTGATTTCTTTAAGCCCTTCAATTTGTAGCATCTTGCAGTGGCACCTGCAGCGACCGAGTCTCCTCAGCTCTCATACAGAAATTCTATTACCCTTGCTTCCCGCCAACACCATTTGTGTCTCTTCCTCCTTCTAGATTACAAAAGCTATTTTTCTACCACATACTTCTAGCAGGAGATCTGTGGCTGGCACAAGGCATGGCACACAGAACTCAATTAAAACCATAAGATGGGGCCAAAGGAGGAAAGAGGTGAGATGAGATGTGATGAAAGTGGCCCGCAGAAGTCCCCAACAACCTGGGTATCTGATCCTGATAATTTTTGTTCTGTTTGCCATTTCACTTGCCTTCTAATTTTCTATCAGTACTATAAGATTTAATTCTACAATACACAGCAGACAAATGCACATTGTCCCACTTTTCGCTTTTGTCTCCTGTCCCCAGACTGCATACATCTTGCTACTAGAAAGCCAGTAAATTCCACTGAATCTATGCAATGCTCAACCCAATACTAGTCATGAGAGGTATCCCATCAAGTCATACTAATGACTGAATTTCAGTACTTCCTTTATGAACCAAAGGAACAAGCTTATATTCCATTGTCCTTCATCCCAGATCCAAGAACTCTTCAAGGACTGTGTTTATAGATCCAAAAACATATCCTTTCTTTTAGGGGACAAAACATTAACTATTTTGAGAATATTTAAAAAAGAAAAATCTTAGCCTTCTCATGATTTTTCAGTGTTAGGACAGCAACATTGCCACTGCTTTTGGTACAGTCCAGAACCAGCCAGACCAGAGTCTGTACTTCTACAATGGCCTATTTCCATGGGTGTCTTTCGAAGGACTCCATCTGGTTTGCAACAGGTGAGGAAGACATGCTGAAGAAAACTACCTTTACAAGACCATCCTCTAACAAAAAGTTGTAAGCCAGAACAGTATTTTAATGGCTTTTTTTTTTTTTTTTGAGGGGAGAGGGGGGAGTATTGGGATATTTAGTAAACAAATGATAAAGATGTATGATAAAGAAAAAGCTTGAGCCGGGTGTGGTGGTGCACACCTGTAATGCCAGCACTTGGGAGGCTGAGGCAGGAGGATCAGTGCGAGTTCGAGACCAGCCTGGGCTACAAAAGTGAGCTCAAGGCCAGTATGAACTGCATAGCGAGACCCTGTCTCAAAAAGACAAAAATAAAAAAAATAAAAAATAAAAAATAAAGAAAAAGCTGCTGTTAAAAATGTATGTAAAAACATACTAAGTCAAAATACAGGGACTGGGGAGCTAGCTCAGTGGTCTAAGCACCTGCCTGGCAAATGCAAGGACCTGGGTTTGATCTCTGGTACTGCATGCCATGCCAGCCCCAGAACCCTGAGCACACTGTGCTGACCCCAAAACTGTAATCCCAGTGCTGAGGAGGCTGATACAGAAGGATTGCTGTGAGTCTGAGTTATACAGGGGGACCGGACCCTGTACCACCCCCCCCAAAAAAAAACCTTTAAAAACAAAAAATGAACAAATGAAAACACAGAAATTTCCAAAGTCTAAAAGTTTATTGTCAGAACAGCAAACTTCATAAAGACACCTTTTTAAAGTACATAGAAAATGACAAGCAAAATAAACAGAAAACTTTGACCAAAGGAAAGCAAAGATTACTGCTATCATGCAGTCACTTTTTTTTTTTTAATACCAAACCAGACAAATGCATTAAAGAATATACGGGTTACACAATCCATGCTCTTTAATGTAAGGAAACACATTTCAAAATATTTAGGTTCGGGGCAGGTATTTCTACGTGTGTATGGATCATTTCTTCCTAATGCAGAAAATGGAAATATTTAGATGAAAAACTGAATGACTGTAATATCAGATTGACTTAATTTTTATCTCGAAGAATAGAAACGTCATATACCCCCCCAAGAAGCTCAAGATGTGATCAAAAAACAAGACAAAAAAATTCTAAATTCAATTTGTGTTATCCTTACACATGATTACCATTTCATATAGCTATATCCAAGAGGACTACATTAGTTAAGATGAGCTAAAAACAAAGAAGCCAGAAAAAATCTTCACTATTCTATTCCAACCATGGCTGTTTTAAGCATAGCAAGTTCTATTCACTATCCTACAAGCACCAGGTTTTCTTTTTGGTGTTATTCATAAACTAGAAACTCATAGAAACAAACCCAAGGTACAGCAACCATTCCCAGCTGAAGACTAGTGGCCAATGGAGCTACTGCTAAAGGAGTAGGAATAAGAGTAGGAGGAATTTCCTGTGGCATCGAAGCTTCCTCTTCGGGACCCACTGCGGGAACCAGAGCGGGAACCAGAACGGGAGCCGGAACGGGAGCCGGAGCGGGAACCTGGAGCAGAGGACATGTTGTAAGGGCTGGGTAAGCCCTTGGAAGACACAGAGGCAGCTTCCAGGAGGCGCAGCCCAGTGATATCCTCCACCATGGAGCGATTCATGGCATCCTTATAGGATATCTTTAATTTGGTCTTGGGGCAGGTCAGGATTTTGGCATAGCTGCTGGTGTCTTGCAGCCTCTGAGCGGCTCGACCATCAATGAAGCCCTTTCTGATGGCTTCTTCTGTGCTTATCCTCCCGTGGACTTCTGGGTCAACAAGACCACCAGTGAGGAACTGGAACTCTAGGAAGCGCTGGCCCGCCTCATATGGGAGCCACTTTTCTTTCACTGCTTCTGCCGCCGACATCTTCTTCTTCCCTTTCACACCTTCGAAGCCAACAAAGGCTTTCTGAGCAGGTTTCAGTCTGGTGGCCATGTCTTGGTCAACGAGACCCTGGGCCACCGCATCCTGAAGCAAGAGCTTCTGCCCAGTGGTAGGGTGGATAATGCCACCCGTGCAGGCCTGCGCCTCCAAGAGCCTCTGCCCAGTGATGCTGTCAACAATACCCCGATCTATAGCTTCTGTGACAGAGATTTTCTCCAGGTTTTCAGTGTCAAAGATAGCTGCAATAGGGCTTGATTCTTCCAGCGGGTCAGACAGAGAACTGCTCCTAATGGTTAAATTCCTGATGCTGGATATGGTGGAAATCTTACTCACTGATTCATGGCGGGAACTGCTAAAGACGTCATCGTTAATGCTACCACCTATGCTGATGCTACCGCCAACGCCATTTTTCAAGGAGATCATGTCAGCAAACTGTGTGAGGCTAAGGCTGCCAGACCGGTACTGATCAAAGAACTTCTTGTCAACAAGGCCTTTATCGATAGCATCTTGAATGTCGTACTGACTGCCTGTCTTTCTGTCTACCAGGACCACTCGGGTGGAGCCATCTGACCCCGTGATAGTTATTTCTTCCCACTCGCATTCCTGCTCACACAATTCTTTGAAGGTTTCATAATCGATGAGGCCTTTCTTGTAGGCCTCCTGAACAGACATCTCCTTATTGGTTTCTGGGTCAACTATGACCACTCTACGCTTCCTGAGGGTATTCTTTTGTGACGTCTGTACCTGCTTCTTCTTTTCTTTCAGGGGCAGAAGACAGAGCCCCGTTTCCTCATCCTTAATGCATCTTTCTTTCAGTTGCAGATAGGTAAGGTTTTCTTCAGTGTTAGGATCAAAAAATCCTTTGGTGTCATCACTTGGATCAGAAAGAATCTCACTGAGCTCCTCATTAAAATAGCCCCTCTTGTATGCCATGTCGACGGGTAAGCGGTGGCTCTCCTTGGGATCGATGATCCCACCAGTGGCAATCTGTGCTTCCAACAGGCGAATGCCATGGCCTTTTTCGATAAGCTCCTTGTTCATGGCTTGGAACAAAGAGATGATATTTCCAGTTTCAGGGTCATTATAACCCGTGACAGCACGTTCGGCAGACAGGAGCTTCTCCTTGAACTCAATGCCCACCAGCCCTCTTTTGTAGGCTTCTTCCACAGGCAATCTTAAGTTGCTCACAGGATCCACTATAAAGCCAGTGGCCGCTTGGGCTTCCAGCAACTCCAGGGCAGTACCAGGTCGAACCAAGCCAATTTTCATGGCTTCGTAGATGCCAAGCTTCTGCTTTGTGGTCTCATTGTATATGCCTGCTATGCAGCTTGAGCCCTGGAGGAAATCCTTAATTCTCTCTCCGACCTCGTCGTAAGAAATCTGACCTGATTCCAGTTCATTTACAGTGGATGGCCTCAATATACCAGAATCTACTAGTTCTGTGACGGTCACTGGCTGTCGGATCCCCTGGAAGGACATGCTTCTCTTCTGTACTGATAGCAAGAGCAGACCAGTGTGGGGCTCGATCCTGCAGCGATCCCTCAGCTGCATGTAACTGACCTTCTTTTTGGTGAGTGGATCCACAAAGTTCTTCTGACTATCTCGGGGATCATTCAGGGATCGATACAAATCTCTGTCAATCAGGCCACGAGCCAAGGCAATATCCTTCGGCAAAAAGACACTATTCACAGGGTCTACTACACCCCCGGAGGCAAGCTGAGCTTCTAGCAGGCGCATTCCAGTTTCTCTGTCAATCAAATTCTTCTTGATGGCTTCGGAGACAGACACCGTCTTGCCTGAAAATGGATCATCAAAACCAGTGATGGCTTTTTCTGCTGTGTATATCTGCTGGCGGTCATCAAAGTCGATGAGGTCCCGAGCTATGGCATTGTCCACTGTCAGCTTCTCGTTCCGGTGGGGGTCAATGATCCCACCGGTAGCTGCCTGGGCCTCCAGAAGCATGAGTGTGGATTCTGGAGTGAGGAACTTCTTTCTCTTGGCTTCTACCAAAGAGTATTTTTCCTTAGGAGATGCACATGCTCCAGCGATTGCTCCGGCACCCCGAAGGAAAGGCTGGATTTCAGAAGCAACCTCTTCCACTGACTTCTTTCCCTTCAACAGTTTGTCCAAGGTGGTCTTGTCAATCAGCTGGCACTCGTAGAGTTGCATCGCCGTCACCTTCTTCCTCAACCCGTCGAACACCAGTTTGGAGGAGTCAACAGTCCACTCGTACTCAGTCTGCGTCTCCCGGTGAGACCCGTAGGGGCGCTGTTTGAGTTTGTCAATCTCCTTCTGAAGCCGGCAGCGTTCGTTCTCCAGCTGGGACTGGGTCTCCCTGCTGGAGTCCTCCAGCTTTCGCCGGCACCTCTCTTCAATCCTCTTGATTTCAGCCTGGAGTCTTTCGATCTCACTGCGGAGGCTGTTCTTCTCTCGCTCGCTCTTTTCTCTCTCAGACTCGATCTTCCTGATCGCCTCCTCCTTGCGGGAGAACTGCGTCTTCCACTGGTTCAGGTCGTTCTGGATTTGCTGCTTCTCGCTCTCCAGACGCTGCTTCACCCTTCCCTCTGCTTCCAGCATGGCTTTCAGGCGGCTGAGCTCCTCCTCAAGCCTCTGCAGCCGGGCCTTGTCCTGCTCCAGGACCTTGATCTTCACCAGGAGGCTCTGTCGCTCCTGCACCACCTGGGTGCACTGACTCTGGGACTCATGAATCCTATTGGATGCCTGGGATGGCAGAAGGAAGAAATGGGGAAAAAAAAAATGTTTTGATCAGATCATATGGCCAGCACAATTCAACCTCCTTTCCTACATCTTTCTCTCTCTTTTTTATTAACTTGTTTTTCCTCTCTGTGTTTTCCCTGCACATACTGATCACTTGTTTTCATACAAATTCATGGAAAAATTCTGTAAATATGCGTCACCACCTCAGCAAGTGACCTCATACTTACTTCCTGTTCTCCATAGAAGAAACTAGAAGTTGTGGACTGACTCTTAGCAATCTACAATGGCTTGAAAAAAGTATGGGGAGTTTTGTTTGAAGTTATCATCCTTGATATCTCTACATCTCACCTGTTACAGCTGCACTGACACTCAATAAAGCAATACAAATATACCAGTACATGCACACACACACCAGCCCCACACAAATATTGTCTATAAAGGTTACATGCATTAGAAGTTAAAAGAAGATATTTAAACTAAGTGTTAAAGGGAGGCTCTAAGAAAGAAGATTAAGAGCACGGTCAAAAGAACACAATAATGCATGCAGAATAGGCAAATGTGCAGCAAAGAAAAGGTGATTTTGAAATCTCATAGATAAATGCTTTAATATGGCTTTCATCAGGGAAGTTGGGAATTAAACATACACATCCTATTATGTGCATGTATCAGTTTCCACAAGGAATGTAGACATACTGCTCTACAAATACATACTAAATAAATAAATACATAAATAAGTTTAATTTGGGCCCAAAAAAGTACATCTCAGCTCACTAAGAATGACCCTCCAAAAAAAAGAATGACCCTCCATGTTATCTCAAATTTTCTGACTTCAAAATTTTTCACAGCTGAGGATTAAACCCAGGACCCTGTGTGTGCTGAACACACACTCTACCCAAGCCACCCTTCAGCCAAGCAGCATCTTCCAGAAAGGAGAGTGGAACGTTCAGAGAAGTGATCTTAGATGCCAGGCACACGCAGAGCTAAACACAGGCTCCGCAGGCTGGCAATGGATTCCGTCACAGGACAGGAGGGCAGGTAGCGCTGCAAAATCATTTTAAAGCAATTATCTTGATTAGGATAGTGGTAGATGAGCCCTGTTATAAGCAGCAAGAGAACAGCTCAGAAAAAGAAATGCAGTGAACTATTAAGACACAGTGAAGCTGGGATCAAATATTTGTGAATACCTCTAAAGCCTGCTTTTGGAATTGCTCAATTTCCTGTCTCAAATTTTCCCTCTCTCTCTGTAAATCATTAATCAGGCCCTGCAGTTCCAGGGTCCGGTTGTTGCTGATCTGCAGCTGGTTCCTCAGCTCGCAGATGGTGGCGTTTTTGTCGTGATCCTCCTCACTCCGGCCCCTCCTCAGGTCGTCGTACTCCAGCCTCAGGTTCCGAAGCTCTTCCTCCAACATCAGATGCTCCTTCGTCAGGTTCTCCGTGAGAGACTGCAGTCTCTCGATTTCTATTTTGCTTTCGTTGAGACTTCTGCTTTTATCTTCTATGGCCTTCTGGAAATGCTCATTCCTCAAGTGAGCCTGCTTCACATTGTCTTGCTCCTGCAGCAGCTGCCGCTTGAGGGCCTCCACCTCCGAGGAGAGCCTCCTCAGGTCCTCCTGGGTCCTCTGCTTGTCCCGCAGGTGCCCATCCAGCACGTCCCTCTGCTGCCGGAGGTCATCCTCACTCTTCTTCTTCACGATGGAGGCCTGCTCCAGCTGTTGGGTCAGGCTGGTGATTTTGATGGCCTGCTCCTTCAAAGACCTCCTCATGCCCTCCAGCTCCTCCTCAAGCTTCTTCCTCTTGGAAGAGTCTTCACAGGCCGTCCTCTTTAGCCGACTCAGCTCCTCTTCCACTTTCTGCTTCTGCAGCTGCAGCTCCTTGAGAGAGCTCTGGAACCGTGCAATGTCCTGATCCTTCACAGTCCTCTCCTGAGTAACCCTCTCATAGTCAATCCTCAGGCGTGTCAGCTCTTGCTCCTGACCCTTGAGTTTACTGATAGCGTCAGTGGCACTGCTGTTGGCTTTCTGCAGGTCATACTGCACCCTTTCCAATCTCGCATTTTCACTTTCCAGGCATTTTCGTTCACTGCTTTCTTTCTCTACCAGTTGCTTTAACCTGTCTATCTCCCTGTTTTTATCCTGGATAGTCTTGGCAGCGTCATCGAGGGACTGCTTATACCGCATGCTCTCTTCCGTGCGCATCTGAGTGACCTGCCTCAGCTCTATCTCCAACTGCTGCTTCCTCTGTGACATCTCCGAGCCAGTGGCCTTGTGCAGCTGGACGTTCTCCTCAACCCTCTTAAGATTCTCGGTGGTCTGGGCTAGCGTGTTCTTTAGCTTCTTGACCTCTTCGCACAAGCTCCTGTTCTCTCTGGTGAGATTGTCGATCTGGGCTCGGTAGCCACTCGTGTCCTCCTCCTTCTGCACCGTGAGCTGATGGATGGTGGTCTTGGTGATGTTGATCTCCGTCTCGAACTGGTTCCTTAAGCTAATGATCTCCTCATCGTAACTGTTTCTTACCTTACTCAGTTCATTTTCGTATTCCCAGCGGCGCTTGGCCTCCTCCTCTAACTCACCCTTGAGTCTTTCAATCTCCTTGTTTTTGTCCTGAATGGTCTTCGCAGCCTCCTCCAGGGACTGTTTGTGTCTCGTGTTATCCTCCGAGCGCTGCTGGATAACCTGCTTGAGTTCTATCTCTAGGTGTTGTTTCTTTTGCATGATCTCGGAACCACAGGCTTTTTGCTGAAGGGCATTTTCCTCAGCCCGCCTTCGCTGCTCAGTGGCCTGCAAGATGCTGTCATTGAGCCTGACAATCTCATCTTTCAGATCTCGATTCTCCCTTGAGAGTCTATCAAGCTGGTTTCTAAGGCTTTTAGAATCATCCTCCTTCTGCATGGATATCTCCTTGATAGTGGTCTTCGTAATGTTAATCTCTGTTTCGTACTTGTTCCTTAAATTACTCATCTCCTCATTATAGTGGTTTCTTACCTTTGCCAGCTCATTCTCATATTCCCTCTTGCGGGCGCCCTCCTCGTGCAGCAGCACCTTCAGCCTTTCTATCTCGTACTCCTTCTCCTTGATGGCTTTCTCAGATTCCAGCTTCTGCCAGCCCAGGCTCTCCTTCTCACACTGCCTGGCTTTCTGCAGCTGATCGTAGTCATTCTTCTGTTGGTCGAATCTGTCCTCCACAGACTTTCTTCTCCTCTTTTCGTCTTCAACCTCGTACGTCAGCCTGGTGATCTTCTCATTGAGCTCTTTAATTTGGGCGTAGCACTTGTCCAGGTTTTGCTTCGCAGACTTTCCATCCAGCTCCGCTTGTCTCTTCAGCTCCTCCAGGCTGGAGAGCTTCGCTTTGAACTGGGAACATTCTGCCTGGTATTTCTGCAGGTTCTGGTCCAGGAATTTGTTCTTGTTGCAGTTTTCCGAGTTGGCATCTCGGGCCAGCCTGAGCTCCTCTTCCAAAACTTCAATCTTGGTGTTTTTCAGCTGTGGATGTGAAATCAGAAATTATGTTGAAAGAAGGCACTTCACACCCTAAGAAACAAACAGTAATTTCCCTGGCTACAAAGACATAGATTTTTCTTCTTTGTAAATCCGGACACACATACCAACACCCACCTATGCATGTGTGTGTGCGCACACGCGCACGCACACGCACACACACACACACACACGTATGTGCGCACGTGTGTGCACAAATACATATACACACAGTGAAATGAAGCAAAAACTACTAGACATAAATTCAAGAAATCCATTGTCTCATCATAGTTCTTCCACCAGCCCCTTGTATGATCTTAGTACGTGGTCACTGTAAACCTCAACTTCCTGAACTATAAAATGAAGTAATTTCATTCAAGAGGAAAAGCTTATGACTTCCTGTGTGCCCTTCTTTTATCTAAAGCTATAAAATTTCCATATTAATTCTAAGATTAGAAAGGAATAGTAAATCACTTGCAAGAAAGGTTCAAACCCAGCTAGTCTAGGGTGTGCTTATCCAAATTTTACATAAAGGAGTAAAGGAAGTTCCGTAACCAAACACTAAATGAAATTACTGCTTTCTGCAAAGTAAAGTGGCTGCTATTTTACAAGTGTTCCTTCTGCTCATTTAGGGCAGTACACTGCAGCACAGGACTAACTCCAGACATATAAACAAATGGTATAATACTGAACATTTAGAGGAAATGCCATAAGCAAGTTACCTTTAGGTCCTCCAAACTCTTCAGCATCTCACTTAGGAATCTATAATAGTCTCCAGATCGTGTGAGCAGTTCTATGTACCGAGCATGAATGTCTGCGGCCTTAGAGGAAAAGAAGAAAAGAATGTTTTCATTTTTTATGATGCTTCTTAACTCTGTTGTACATGTTTACAGTACATAATGATTGTGTGACCATCGGGAATTGGTGCAAGTACAAAACACATTTCCTTATTTTCCCCTTCCCTTCAGCCCCTGAATATAACTTTTATAAAACGTTTCTTTTTTTTTTCTAAAACAGTAAAATGGTGACATTATAATTTAGAAATTAAATTCCCTTTCTTTCATATTAGCTGATTCCAAAATCTTGAAGCATAGCAAATCAGAGGGACAAAAACATCTATGTCCCGTCCGTAGCCCTCCAGGCTTTTTCCTCTACACCATCTGACTAGGAGGCTTGCAGGTTAGCTAAGTCCTTTAAGCACTTGCTGGGGCAAATCCATGCAGGTGCAGGGGACCACAGTTCCATCCCCCACTCCACCTGCTTTTCCAGACCTGTGGCCAAACTAAATAAATAAATAAATAAACCATCTGACTGCTGATATTCTTTGAGCTCTTGGGAAAAGCTGGCTTTTTTTTTTTTTTTTTTTTTTTCTTGTTTCAGAACCTTTATTTGTTTATTCACTCATTTTTTTATGGCCGGTTCAGCCTGCCCTGAGGGCAGGGCTGGCGCAGCATGTGGTGCCGGGGATCGAACCGCGGTCCCTGAAGCTGCCCAAGCTTTCCCAAGCAGGCGCCTTAGACCACTGAGCCATCCCGCCAGGCCCCAAAGCTGGCTTTTAGAAAGCCACTATATAACTTTCACTCTTAAAAGCTTCCCTCACCAGTCCAGAGATTTAACTCCAATTTCTGTAAAGATCTAGATTACTAATGACACACTAAGGATTCTCGTGAGTCCCTCCAAAGCTACATCCCATACTAAGGCTCACATGAAAAAGAGCATTACCTGCTGTGGATCCTGTTTGAGTGGCTACCCTAAAGCAGTATAAATTCAGGGTTGGTAGAGACTCAGGCAGGCAGCATGGGAGAGAGACAGAAGCTACGGGAGACAGCAAGACACATAACAACATATCTACCTCTTGTAGAATCACCCCTGAGGGGGACTGAACCATGGTTCTCTTGATAGGAATATTCAGTAGCGTTTCCAACCCAGAGGTGTATGATGCCAGCTGAAGTTCATAGTCCTACAGAATAAAGTTTAAGAAAAACAGCTTTGGATATTCTTTTTGTTTTCCATGCTGGAGGTCAGACCTAGGGCTCTACACATAATATGAAAACACCTTACCACTGATCTATACTCTAAGCCCTTAGAAAAAACTTTGAGTGGATTTAAAATGCATCACTGGTGGCTCAATTCCAGTTTTAAGTGATAAAATTATTTCTGATAACCAACCCCAAAAGCTGGAATGTGCCATAGCACCTAGGCAACTAATGTTATTAAACCAACCGTGTATGTCTTTACAAGCAAATTGGAGAATTTTGTATAAAACACTGGTCCAACCCCATTCCCATGGATACTGGCAATGTGCTTGGAATTCATGAATAGATAAGCAGCTTTCATGGTGCTCAGGAGATACTACACAGAAGCCATAACCACCATTCTCAAGGAGTTGATCATGCTAAAAGCAAGTCAGCAACTATGTAGAGTGAAACACATCACCTGTAGTGAAGCCACATACCTTGATTGAATTTGCACAGAGCTCAGCAATCTTCTGCACTTCTTCTGATTTATCTCGTTTGCCAGATATTTCATTATGCAAGTTCTATATGAAGAATGAGTTATTTACAAATGTTAAAGGACACAGGTATTAATGAAATGAATATCACTGCATTATTTCCATGTTCTTTTTTTCTTTTTTTTTTTTTTTTTTTGTTTGTTTGTTTGTTTTGTGGGGAACTGGGGTTCAAACTCACGATCTTGCACTCGCCAGGCAGGCATTTGTGCCATGGAGCTATCTCCCCAGCCCCTCTTTTTTTCTTTTAAACTTTATTTATGTTATGGCTGGCTCAGCCTGCCCTGGGGGTGGGACTGGCACAGCACGTGGTCCGAGGATCAAACCTCCATTCCTGCGGTTGCCTAAACTTGCCTAAATAGGTGCTTTAGATCGCTGAGCTATCTCGCTGGTCCCATATTGCATTTCTTTCTAAGTATTTTGGTTGCTTTTCTTATGTGTGTTCTTTAAGCACCTGCAGAGCAGATTCATTACATGAAACATTACTTGCTGTGAAGACCTGAATTTACAACCAATTAATCTCAGAACGGCAATGGAAGGACACGTTGGCTTATACCTTCTGCTCATTCAAAAATCGCATAACTGTGTTGGAATCTCCAAACTTCATGGACTCTAAGGAGTCCTGCCGGCGCTTGGCGTCGTACAGCCACTTGCAGAAATTCTGATAGTTATCACGATAGTTCCTCAGCTGCTTAATTTGCTTCTCCAGGTCCCACAGTCTAAGAGAAACAGATATAATAAGATTATTGAAACACTATTGTTGGTTCCCAAAACATGTAACATACTGGGTCACATCCAACAACTTTTTTTTTTTTGGCTTTTTGAGACAGGGTCTCGCTATGCGGTTGAGGCTGGCCTTGAGCTCACTTTTGTAGCCCAGGCTGGTCTCGAACTCGCACCAATCCTCCTGCCCCGGCCTCCCGAGTGCTGGGATTACAGGCGTGAGCCATCACGCCCGGCTCACATTGAACAACTTTGCTTGGTGTTAACCCCCAAGAACTAAAATCATGTATGTTCATAGCAGTATTTTTCATCAGATCTAAAACTTAGAGCCAATACAAACAGCCATCAACTAATGAAAAAATAAAAAATAAAAAATAAAAAACTGTGGCACAGGCCCGGCGAGATAGCTCAGTAGAGTAAGTGCCTGCTTAGGCAAGTGCAGGGACCAGGGCTCAAACCCTGGCACCACAAGCCATGACAGCCCTGCCCCCCAGGTACACTGAACCAGCCACTGCGACTGGGTGTGGGTGTGGTGGTACACACCTATAATCCCAGAACTGGGGAGCCTGAAAACAGGAGGATCACTACAAGTTTGAGCTGTGCAGCAAGACCTTGTGCCAAACGCATTTTTAAGAACAGTAACAAAGTGGCACGGAGTGGGCTGGGGAGATAGCTCTGTGACTGACAATGCAAGGTCGTGAGTTAGAACCCTGGTCCCGCAAAAAAAAAGAAAGGACATGGCACAGAGAAAATGGAGTGCTAAACCATGATACGATATGGATGGACTTGGGAGTGCTGTGCTGGCCACCCAAGGCCACGTGGGGTTATATTTCCAGTTACATGAAATTCCCAGAAGAGGAAAACCCACAGAAACCAAATGGTTGCTCCCTAGGGCTGGGCTGCTGGCTGTCCTTGGGTAGGGTGAGATTTCATTTGGGTGATGAAGATGCTCAGAGCTCAGACGGCACTGCTGGGGACGTGGCTCAGCGGCACAGCCTCCACACAGAGCCCTGCATTCCATGCCCGGTGCTACCAAAAGACCCAAAATCCCAACCGTAAAAACCCTCAGGTTGTAGTGATGGTTGTGCAAGTCTGAAAACATTAAAATCCACTAAAAAGCCAGGCATGGTGGTGCACGCCTGTAATCCCAGCACTCGGGAGGCTGAGGCAGGAGGATTGGTGCGAGTTCGAGACCAGCCTGGGCTACAAAAGTGAGCTCAAGGCCAGCCTCAACTGCATAGTGAGACCCTGTCTCAAAAAGACCAAAAAATAAATAAATAAACAAAAAATAAAATCCACTGAACTGCAAACTTTTGAACTGATTGCTTTGTTTGCCAGATATTTCATTATGCAAATTTTATACAAAGAATTGTGTGATTTATCTATTACCGCTCCATAAAGACATTTTTAAAAGCACTACTAGTCAATTGGAGTAGACGTAAGGCAATACAGGAGATTTTTGCATGTTCATTTGCAGTCATGGAACCTAGGGAAAAAACCTCAATAAATCCCCCAGCCTCACTTGTTTTTAGTTGATTTAAAAAAAATAATTTTGCAGTCCATGGGACATAACTGACTAAGTCTTCTACTTTTTCTTTTTTTAATTTTATTTATTTATTTTTCTTGTTTCAGAACTTTTTCTTTGTTTGTTTGTTTTAAAGAATTTTTTATTTTATTTATTTATTTTTTTTCTTGTTTCAGAACCTTTATTTGTTTATTCACTCATTTTTATGGCCAGCTCAGCCCACCCCAAGGGCAGGGCTGGCACAGCATGTGGTTCCGGGGATTGAACCGCGGTCCCTGAAGCCGCCCAAGCTTTCCCAAGTAGGCGCTTTGGACCACTGATCCATCGCGCAGGGCCCCTTTTTGTTTGTTTATTTTTATGGCCGGCTCAGCCTGCCCTGAGCGCAGGGCTGGCGCAGCATGTGGTGCCGGGCATCGAACCGCGGTCCCTGCAGCCGCCTAAGCTTTCCTAAGCAGGCCCTTTACACCACTGAGCCATCCTGCCGGGCCCCGCTGACAAAGTCTTCTAACAGGTTACAACTGCTGCCTCCTCACTATCTGTCCCCAGTTCTCCGGGGAAAGACGCCTTTGTGTCCACAATGAGTGTAATAACTACCTTAGCTATTGCTGGGAAAAGGCACTAAAAAGACACCAGTCTTATCACGTACTACTACTCCGTAACTTGCCTTAGTGAATTTCTAAAATGCTCCGTATTATTACATTTAGTCCTGCTCTTATGTATTAGATTTATCACAGACCAGATCTGCTGGTTGGTCTTCAGACAATGTCTAAGTGTGGACCAAGGCTTGAAGAATCTAAGCCTTTCATTAAAAGTAGAATAATGTTTAACTCGCAGGGAAGCAATGTGTTTATCTAAGCAAGCACAGGCGATCTGTTGACCAGGACGGCCCCTCTGACAGATAATCCGGAAGAGAAAGGAAAGCACAGACCCAAGGCACTGGGAAGCCTCCTCAGCACACAGACCCCGTGCACATGTCTCCTCCTTGTCGACGTCCCTCGTGCCTGAGGGCAACAGGCCCAGCTGCCATCTTTGGTTCACGACTAATCTCTCTCCTTGCCCCAGTTATTTGGCCTTTTCAAGGGCTGAGTCAGCCAACTTGGTTGAGTTATAGTAAAGCCTTCTTTGGCCTCAGGTTTAATTTTCCAAGTTTTTGGAGAACACTCACCAAAGCAGCTTCTTCTGTCAGTCATAACAAATGCTTATAGGGCAGATTAGATGACTTGCTGTATCTCTAAGACCCTGGCAGGCTACTGAGACAAACCCATCCTGCCACAAAGCTGCCTACAGGTGGTCTAAGAAAGGAGCACCAATTAGCCTTAGCTTCCACATAAAATGGTAGTTCTCTATAGTGACCAATTCCACTGGTCAAAATTATTATTATTTTTTGACAATGACCACTTCCTTATCTCCTTGAACGATCAATTGGGGAAAAGTGGTGGAGGAGGTTGGCTCACCTGAAGTCTATCTGTTTGTCTATTTTCTGCCAGCGATCTGTCAGCTGGGTGACTTTGTCACTAAACTTGCCCAGATCCAGGTCATAAAGCGGATACTGCTGGGCAGTCTGGGTGTGGATCTGCTGGGCTTTGTGCAGTTCTGCCTTCATGGTGGCCAGCAAGGACTTCTTCAAATTCAAGTCATTTTTTATTTTCTGTAAGAGTCAAAAAGAAAGTGAGGGGGGTCAGGGAGATAGCTCTGTGGCACAAGTGCCTGCCTGGCAAGTGCGAGGTCATGAGTTCAAATCCTGATCCCGCAAAAAAAAAAAAAAAAAAAAAGAGGGAAAGAGAGAGAGAGAGAGAGAGAGAGAGAGAAGAGAAAAAGGGAGCACTAATCAATCTCTTCTCCCACAGTATGCCACAGTGTATGTCACTAAATTTAAAAATAAATCAGAGGTTCAGGGACGTTGTTCAGAGGCAGAGCATGTTCCTAGTATGCACAAGGCCCTGAGTCCAGTCCTTAGGTTGAAGAAGAAAAATGGTTTATAAAACCCTTTAGAACACTCAGAATGCCAGTGATAACTCAGAAAAATATAATTACTAAATTATAATTTTTCAGTATTTTGTTGCAGGGATCTAATTACCCAATACCCAATTTAGAAAGGATCCAATGTGTCAATTAGGTAGAGAAATAAATGCTAAATATCATGTACCATTCCCGAATAATTCTAATGCCTATAAATATCTTAAAGTTTCTAAGACATTCTATAGCAAAGAAGTCAGTGTAAGCATCTCCCAAGGGAACCCCACCCCAAAATTACTTTCTCACAGCGACTCTCAGGGTGCCTAACACTGGAGGCCAGTTTCAGAGATAACAGGTATCAACCTCATGACGCTGTGAAAGTCAGTGGTCATCCAAATGCAGCAAACCTACTGTATAGGTTTCAATGCACACCAATTCCTCAATACTGACTGGTTAATTGTAACAAATTGACCTCACAAATGTAACATATGCCAGCTCTCGGAGGCTGTAAACAGGTGGATCACTAGGAGTCTGATCTAGTAGCGAGACCCTGAACACCCTATAGACCCTTCTCAAAAATACAAAACAAACAGAAAAAACAAATGTAAGATGTTAGTAAGAGCACAAACGAGGTGGAGGATATGGATTCTGTACCATCATGGTACTTTGTGTCCTCTCTGTTATCTTCTAAAAATGAACTGCCTTTTCAAAAAATAGTCCACAACCATAGCAAAGCCTACTCAGGAAAACATCGTGAGGCGTGGCCACTGGAATCCACGTCCTGCTCCACTTCCTGTCCTCTCCGCTTGCATTACCTTCAGTCCGCAGCGGTAAGCTTCCACCTTATCCAGGTCCAGGCACACGGTTTCCTCCTCGGTGAGCCTGGCTTCGTAAACCTTCAGCATGTCTTCTGTCTGCAGGATGGCCTGGAGGAGTGCCCTCGCCGTGCACAAGCTGCAGAGTGCAAGAAAACCCGATGGAATCGCCAGAGAGAGAATAATTACCAGGTGAACGTATTGCTCTTGGCACCATTCATAAGAACAATGTCAAAGCACATAAAATGTATTTTTCTCATTTTATAAGCTGTGGGAACAATATTTTTTGGCTCAACATGGCCCTAGAGAATGCACTGTTTGTAGTTCTAAGATATATGAGAACAGCTGTGAGATTTCAGCACAGCAGAATTAATGCCCTAGGCTCAAGGATGCCCTCACCACAGAGGAGTGTAAGTGCAGTCTAAAACAAAAAAAGAATCCACAAGACGAGGGCTCTAATAAGCCCAACACATTTAGCACGTGAAATCTGGCAAAAAGGAAGCTCAGAAAAAGCTAAATACCTTTGTTTTTTTTGTTGTTTTTTTTTGGCTTTTTGAGACAGGGTCTCACTGTGCAGTTCAGGCTGGCTTTGAGCTCACTTTTGTAGCCCAGGCTGGTCTCGAACTCACGGCGATCCTCCTGCCTCAGCCTCCCAAGTGCTGGGATTACAGGCGTGAGCCACCACGCCCGGCCAAATACCTTTGATAGTAATAGCTGTGCTTACCTATTTAAGTAGCCATCGGTAACTCCATTGATATTTTCCAGTTTCTGGAACAATCCAAACACTTCATTCTGTAGGTAGCAGTACTTCTCAGAACCTCTGAAGTTAGCCAGCATGTCTTTTAGCTGGTTGAGCACTTCAGCAATTGCTTGTGAGTCATTCTGCACACTCTGTCAAGAAAAAGGAGGAAAGCACTTCTGATTACTTTTCACCATATATACACAAGGTATATAATATGATGCTTTGAGGGCCAGTGAGATGGCTCAGTGGTCTAAAGCGCCTGCTTAAGGAAAGCTTAGGCACCTCAGGGACCACAGTTCGATTCCTGGCACCACATGCTGCGCCAGCCCCACCTCCAGGGCAGGCAGAGCCAGCCATTAAAAAAAAGAAAAAAAGCTTCTTAGAGATATGTATGTAAAATGATCACTCTGGGCAAACAAATTAGCATGTTGATCACATCCCACAGTCATCCTTGTGTCATACGTGCGCATGTGCACAGGTATGCCCTTGAATGTATAAGAGTATCTAAGATGTACCCTCTTGATGAATTTTCAAAACGTTCCTATTATTGCCTATAGTCTTGCTGTTATATAGCAGATGTGAAGACTTATCAAAGGAAGCTGCACCCTCCCGACCCACACCTGTGCACACTCTCCCTGGCCCCGTCCTTGGTAACTATTATTCTAGTTCTGTGAGTGTGACTCTTAAATTCCGCATATGTCCACAACTATGCAGTGCTCATCCTTCTGTGTCTAGCTTATTTCCTTGGCGTAATGTCCCCCTGGTTTAGTCCTATGGCTTCCATTTCCAGAATTATTTCTTTTCTAAAGGCTGAATAGCCGGGCATGGTGGCACACGCCTATAATCCCAGCACTCAGGAGGCTGAGGCAGGGGGATCGGTGTGAGTTCGAGACCAGCCTGAGCTACCAAAGTGAGCTCAAGGCCAGCCTGAACTGCATAGCAAGACCCTGTCTCAAAAAGACATAAAGAAAGAAAGAAAGAAAGAAAGAAAGGCTGAATGATGTTCCATCGTGTCCCCACATGTCATAGCCACATTTTAGCCAACTGTGTTCCTACAGTGACTTGTATTCTGCCCTGAAGCTGTGTGATTCTTATGATCATTTTTGCCCTTGATTGGTCTGTAAGGTGTAGAATGGTGCATTTTTTTTTCCCTATGCATATGTCTGTCCTAAGACCAAACTTTCAAGAAAATTGCAATATTTATAAAACACCTCTTAACCATGTACTTGTGGGTATATTTCTGGACCTTTGACACAGTATACTGATTCCTTTTTTTTTGTCTTTTTGAGACAGGGTCTCGCTATGCAGTTGAGGCTGGTCCTGAGCTCACTTTTGTAGCCCAGGCTGGTCTCAAACTCACACCAATCCTCCTGCCTCAGCCTCCCGAGTGCTAGGATTACAGGTGTGAGCCACCACACCCAGCTGATTCCTTTATTTTTTCTTAATTTCATTTTTTTTTTTTTTTTCTTGTTTCAGAACTTTTGTTTGTTTATTTTTATGGCCGGCTCAGCCCACCCCGAGGGGAGGGCTGGCGCAGCATGTGGTGCCAGGGATTGAACCACGGTCCCCGAAGCCGCCCAAGCTTTCCCAAGCAGGCGCTTTGGACCACTGAGCCATCCTGCCGGGCCCTCTGATTCCTTTATATACTTACCTATGAACATGCAAACCAGGAGGTCATTACTCATTTGCAGCTCACTCTAAAGATACCCGTGAATGAAGTCTGGCACAAGGTGGACGGACACCTACCTTGAGCTCGTTGATTTTCACAGTGATGTGGTGTGTGGACGGCTGGTCTGCCAGCAGGAGGTTCTTGAGGGTCATCCTGCCCTCGCAGTGCTCTACCTGCCTGCGAACCTTCTGCAGCTCCATCAACAACCACGTCTCCTGCTTGTCGTTTTCTCTGTTGGTTTCGATCATTTTATTATGGTTGACGTCTTGGCAGGAGCCAACGTGAGTGATTTCAGTTTTGGTGACTGTAACAATAAAGAGCACAGAAGTCACAGAGTCTCTCACTAGTAGAGGCACTAGCCCTCCAAAAACATCTGTACTGCATAAAAAAACAGGCCTGCTTCCTGATTTTTGATGTACCCTTGCCATAGCCTGGATACGACTTTCCTCCAGACATTCACGTGCTAGAAAATTCATCCCTCATGCAATGCTGTGTAGGTGGGGAACCAGGTAAAAGATGATCAGGTTGCAAGGGTAGTAGTCAGAAAGGACCAATGTCCCTTGCTTGGGAGGGGCCTTAGTCTCTAGAGGGCAGCTGTTCTCACGTGAGCATGGCCCACGGCACTCGCCATCTCTTTTTCCTTCTCTACCACACTGTGTGCAGCCAGGGGTTGTTTGGAGTTTGCCACCACCAGAATCTTAGCAAAAGTCACCTCTTTTCTTTACTAATTACCCAACTGCAGATGTTTTGTGACAGCAACACAAAAGACCAAGGCAATCATTTTCAAAGAAAAGATTCTCCAACTACTTTGATATACACCAGACTTCCTAAAATCACAGGGGTGGCGGACAGAAAGAGAAAGTCGTCCCTGGCTGACCTGTCTGGTGCTGCGGGTGACCGGGAAGCTGGATGACCAGGGTCTGGTAGTGCTTCTGGGCATCCGTGAACTGAGACTGCATCTTCCGCTTGTCGTCGTCGCCAAACATCTCAGAGCCTTGGCTGTTCCTGATGAACTCTTGGTAATGGAGCTCGAGGTCCGCTATGGTCTTCATGTAATCCTCTTGCCTCATGGTTTTCAGCTGCGAGTCAGGCAGGCGAAGGGAATCAGAAGGAGTGATCCACCGATTGTGACTCTCCCGCCCCCGCCCCTAACCTCGGTCAGGGCAACGGAGAAACTGGCTTAAAAATGCCTCTCCCTAGGTGGGGCCGGAGGCAGCACTTGCTGGAGTCACATTAAGATATAAAAGGTCTCTGTGAGCCAGCTGTGGTGGCTGTGATGCCAGTAAGCGGGAGGCTGAAGCGGGAGGATCACAAGCTGAGGCCTCGCACAGGCAACTTATCAAGACTTTGTGTCAAAATTACAAAATAAAAATAAATCTTTCAGTATTTCGTAATTGTTGGAGCCAGAGCACTGGAGTGCCAATGTCTCCTTTTACCAGAAGCCCCACATGTAAAGCACAGCAGGGGAAAACTGCTCTGACTACAAAACAGTGGGGGCCACAGACCCCAAAACTTACCCACCTTGGGGCTGTCTCCTCACTCAAGCCCGATGACCCTGAAGCACTCCCCCCTGCGAGTCTTCTGACCACAATTTAAGACCACCGACTTAGAGAACAAATGCCTTTTCTGTTCTCCCACAAATCCCGTTTTCTCCTGTGTTCTCCCATGAGTCGTGCATGCCCTAAGCTTCTGTGATGGCTGAGGAGCATGGGGTCTGGACCATCACGGGCCGCACGGTCTTTTCCATTAGGACTTCTGGCGGGTTGGATCACTCCCACTACGGCTCCTGTTTGTCTCATGACCAGCCGCGTGTTCATTCCTCCTGTTCTTGGGGGTTTTACCCCCCAGTGCTAGGACTCTAGCCCAAGCCTTGCACGCACTAAGCGAGCCCTCCTCTCCTGGGCTACACTGCCAGCCTCCACCACCCGATGTTGGACAGATCAGAGCCTCTGTGGGAAGCTGAGTCTCTGTGTGGGAGGAGGCAGCAGCTGCGTGGCACGAGGCTCCCTCAGCAGCATCAGGCACCACAGGCAGCCCAACTGGGCCCCAGGGTGTACCTTGGCAATGGTCATGGCCCGGATCTTCTCGATGTCGATCATGCAGTAGTGCCAGGACACCAGGCTCTTCATGTTGATGTACAGCTGGTTCCACAGAGCCAGGATGGCTTCATAGTACTGCTCAATCCTGGGAGGTGCAGAGGGAGGCCAGGCTCACACTTCCACCCAAGCAAGAACCCTGGACATGCTTACAGAACTACATGAAAAACTCCCTGAAGGACAACTGGTACATGTGTCGTTTTCAAAACTGTCTCAGTATTTCAATGGGTTTGGACTAAACTAGTCCTCCCCCAAATCCATTTTCAATCTGAGTATAGATCATTCCATCCTTTTTGGAAATGTGCCATATGATTGATTGATTGATTGATTGATTGACTGACTGATTGATTTGGCTGTGTTGCTTGCCAGCAAGTTTTCAATAGGAAAGATCTAACATAGGACTGGTACCAGAGATGCCAATGACTACTAGAGCCTGTCAGGAGGACTGAGCCCCGCACACTCTATTCCCTGTGTGACTGAAACTTCTACACCAATGTGCCAACAGGTTTAAGAAACTCTGCAGGCCAGGCAGGGGGGCACACGCCTGTAGTTCCAGCACTTGGGAGGCCTCAGGCAGAACTGCTGCAAGTTCAAGACCAGCCTGAGCTACGTAATGGGACCCTGTCTCAAATGAATGAATAAATAAATAAATAAATAAATAAATAAATAAATAAATAAGAAAATCTGCCGTGGGTAACCTGTGAAATGAATGTCCTACCACTGATGAACAAATGTTGGCGTGTTGGCATTTTCTATCTGTGTCTACCTGCAAGAACTGATTTACTAAGAAGTAAAGAACTTTGAGGCAATTGCTTCCAAGTGCAGGGCAAATATTAGTCACCCCAGCCCTGCCGCACTAACTCTCCTAGGGTGACCAGGGTGTCAACCACCACAAAGTGAAGGTGACCCTCCTCAGGCTGCTATTTGGAAGGTTGATCTGGGATGGAGAGGCCTGAGCCCAGATCCACCCTTTCCCTGACGCACACCGCACCAGGGCTACCAGGAGCACCAGCAACATACTTGCAAGACAGGTCCACGGCCAGAGGATTCGGAGGCGGGATGATCAGCCCCACGGAGGGCACCAGCATGTCCACGCCGCCGGGGCCTGTCACGTACCACTTGCTGCGCTCGTTGTTGTCTTTCAGGATGCATTCGTCCCCTTTGTGCACAATTTTCTGAAAGGCAAGCGGCCCTGCGGTTCAGTTTTATTCATCAGTAAAACTTACAAAAGTTTTTTTCTCAATGAAAGAGAAAAAGGTTTTACAAGCCAACTGCTGAACTACTATGTTTCCCCCATCAGTGAAGCTGATCATTCCATGTGTAGCTAAGGTTAAATTTTGTGTCAAGGAGCTTAAGGGATGACCTGGGTATATTTCCCCTGCAAACAACCCAACAACACAGATGCTTTCTATATGCATAAGCCTAAAAAGTACACATATAAGGACAGCTATGCTGTAAGGCAGTGGGGGAAGTGACTTTTCAAGAACAGCCTGGGGAATCAACCCATACCTGAGAAATCCCTTTGTACAGCAAAACCTCACATCGTTGTGTTTCTTTCTTTCTTTCTTTTTTTTTTAAATTTTATTTATTTTATTTTTTCTTGTTTCAAAACCTTTGTTTGTTTATTCACTCATTTTTATGGCCGGCTCAGCCCACCCAGAGGGCAGGGCTGGTGCAGCATGTGGTGCCGGGGATTGAACCGTGGTCCCTGCAGCAGCCCAAAGTTTCCCAAGCAGGCACTTTAGACCACTGAGCCATCCCGCCGGGCCCCACCATTGTGCTTCTATTGCTGTGTGTTCATGTTTTATATCTCAGACTTTAATAATATGAGGGTTCATTCATCTCACTTATTCACTTACAACTTAAAAAAAAAGTCTGGTATCAGTCTGCAGAGAAAGTTTCTAAACTAACTCAAGCATCTAAATAGTTTCATTGATGAATTAACTTAGTATCTTAAAGTGACCACTTATAGGCTGAGAGATAGACACTTGTCTAACATGAACAAGGCCCTGCTTTCCAGCACCATGAAACAAAAACACAAAGCAAGAGTACTTAAAGGGGGGCTG
>PVJA010026393.1:0-29474 GCA_004027025.1 Myocastor coypus | reverse complement strand
TTTCTTTCTTTCTTTCTTTCCTTCTTTCTTTCTTCTTTCTCCTATCTCTTCCTCTCTCTTTCTCTCTCTTTCTTTTTCTGTGTGAGATTGACCTTATCAATAGTCTACTGCATTTAAACTCCCTATGTGAATTCCTCTTGTCTATTGCAACAAGGTCTGTAAGACTGGCACAGGCTTCATTAGCAACAAGTCCCAAAGACAAGGCAAAGTGGGAGGCACAAGTCCCATAAGGACATTTTCCCCTTTATTGATAACCTTAAATACTTTGGTTTAATTTTATTAAGACTGTGAGGGGATATTCTAACCAGCACTTAATAAACTATCATAGTGTTTGCCTCAACGTTTAGTATACTTAATATTATCATTTGTTCTATTAGGTTGTAAACAGCCCAAAGACACTGACTTTATTGCACTTTACAACAATATGTGCAGCATTTGCTACACTGATCTGAGAGCAAATATTCAGTAAATATGCTTGCTAGTTATATAAAATGTTAGATTTCCTTCAGCATTAATGATACCCTGAGCCCTTGTCACAGTGGCTCTGTAATTTTTTTGCCTCATCAGATCTTTCAGAGTTGTTGGACACTGTCAGAGCTGGGCCTCAACTGGTTTTTAATAAAACCAGAGGATGCCTAGGAAGGTAATTAAATGCCAAGTTCTCAATTCTACCAAAACATGCAATTAGAAGCTATCCCTAGTAGTCACCACTTACATGTAGCTGATACAAAACTTAGGTACAATGCCTTGTTACATAGGACATGACATTTTAATTCACATCTTAGAGCTTATATATCCAGGGGAAATAATATATAAGCTGGGTATGAGAATTTAGAAGATCTTATAAATGAGGTAAAATGTTCAAAGAAAGAAAAATATTAAAAATTTAGCACATGGCACACACACAGTCCTCAGTTAGCCATCCAAATACCTGAGCAGGTGCCCAGCAAATTCAAAACGTGACCCTCAAATTTATAAAGGGCGCTGCATCAGAATTTCCTTCTTTGCTCTTAAGTGGTATTGTAGCAGCATTTTTTCCCTTTCTTTCTTTCCTAGGTTATAAAATTGTATCAAAATATGGTTTCATTTTCTAAACCTGTTGATAAGATCTTGGCTCTTTTGAACAACTGAGAGCATAGTATTTCCATTGCATAAATAAGAACCTCTTCCTTGTATATAAATAACCTCCTGGCAGAGTGTGCTTTTCTGCAGGTGACAAGGAAGTAGCAGGTCTGACTTCACATAGATCCTTGGGGCTCATACTCAGAGCGTCCACCTCCCAGGTAGGTGGAGGGTGGAATAAAGGTGCTGTGAGATGCAGGGCCACAGGCAGCCATATAAAATACTTGAGCTGGTCCAAAGCGCACTGCCCATCAAATAAAGTCACTTTCTAGTTGTAGAAGGTCTCTGCATGAACATTACTCGAAAGAAAGCATGACTCATTGCATTCTAACTACATCAGATATTGTGGCAAATTGCTTTGCGTGCATTATCTTGATTACCCTCTAAGCCATCTCATGTTTACTAAAATGAAGCCAGCAAGGTCCTGTGTTAGGATCATAAGGAATCTGGAGCTTGATACTAACCTGGTCTGACTCCCATATCTCTTTAGTCATTTGCTATTTGGTTGGTGTTTTGGAAATGTGGTCTATAGCAGGGGTAATCTTAGTATTCAAAGTAGCCTTTGACCTTGTTGAGGATGATGATGTGATAGTGTCCAGGGTGAAACTTCACCAAACAAACACAGCTAAATTTGCCACAGTGGGAAAATTCATCCGTCAAACAATTTGAAAATATATTGGATGTTGATGGATCTATGGCTGAGGACCTATGACTGTATATTGGCATCTTCTTTGTAGATAAAGGGGTGGGAACCACGTAACCTCAATGCCAAATGTTCTTCACTTCCAGAGGTAGTATTTTCTATTTCCCATAGAAAGGGTGTGACCCTCTTTTCAGTTGTTTCCTGTTTGTAGAGGATAAAGCTTTCATGACATTATGATTCCCAGGTTCTGCTTTGCTAATTACACTTCCTCCTTGTAAGATATCAGTTTAAATATCAGTGGTGAGGAATCTAGCAGCATATCAAACTAAGTCCCAGCTTAGTAATTACAAGCATAATTGTCACAACCCATGTTGGAGCTCTGGTAAAAGCTGACATAAAGATGGAGGTTCTGGACCTTGAAGATGGTGCGCAAAGTTGCTATAAGCTATGTCAAAGAAGATGGTGCTCACCTAGACCTACTTACCACACTGAAATAAAGTTAGAGGGCCAGCCACATAGCTGAGTGGATTAAAGCATCTGCTTAGGCAGACACAGGGACTGGGGTTTGATCCTTGGCGTGGACTTGCACCCAAGAGTGTGTTTCAAGGGTGACTGAGACTAGGCACGGTGGTGCACGCCCGGTAATCCCATCCCTTGGGAGACTGAAAACAGGAGAATCACCATGACTCTTATCTATGTAGTGAAACCCAGTAGAGCCTGTAATAAATATTAAAAAAAGAAAGTTAGATATGTAAGACAGAATTGTGAAGAGTAGCTATATATCTGTTAAGACATCATAATACACCTATCCAAACCTGTACTCCAGTAAATATTTCAGAATGGAACAAGTCTGAAGACAATTTCACAAAAAGGAGGAAGGGCTCTGGCCATGGGCACCTAACTGGAGACCAAGAAACAAAACTAAAATCGTTTGCCTCAATTGTCTGCTTCTTCAGGGACTTGACTCCCTACATACTTTAGCAATGGGATTGTGTGAGGCCACAAAAAAAAAAAAAAATTCTAAGGTTTGGGAAAAGTGAAGGACACTATAGCAGCAGATTGGAGCTGTGTCCTGTGAAGTCCATGCAGAGGTAATGTGGCTGGCTGGGGAATTCTTAGGAAGACTTGTGGTGTAACCCTAGCCCTGTAAGGACAGAAGTCTCAGCAGAAGACCATAATCAAGGGCAAGTCTGAGCAAAAAGCTGACAATGCAGAAGCAAAGTTTCAAGTCAAGCTTATGTAAATGTAGATACTAGAATAAAAGTTTCTAAGGGACACTTCTATTTGAAATGGATTATATTGTGTACTTCAATGCTGGTAATAAAATATATTATAGCCAGATAAACAGCTGCCTTAATTAACAGTAGACAAATTTCAACCTAAGTTGTAACTGAAGAGTGATTGAAAGAAATTATTTATAGATATATCCATGTATAAACAGATCCACTGATGAGTGTGTTAATTTTACCAAGTCCAGCAAATTAAAATATTATTCTCTATAGCCTGTCTCCTAACAGTACTGTCCAATACAACTCGAATGAAGAGCACAACTGTTGTCCTATTGAAAGTCTTTATGTCCAGTGGATTTAACTCAAACAATTCTCTGAAGAGTAACAACAACAGCACAAATATTTGTTGAGGGGATTGGTATTTATGAACACTCCTTACATAGTACAAATCAAATTTGGGAATGCCAAACTCTGACTTATGTTGCAGGCTATCTAACCTTCAAAATCCACTTACGCTGAAGCATTTATTTTTTTGTCTTTTTGAGACAGAGTCTCAATGTTCAGTTCAGGCTGGCCTTGAGCTCACTTTTGTAACCCAGGCTGGTCTCGAACTCACATCGATCCTCCTGCCTCAGCCTCCCAAGTGCTGGGATCACAGGCGTGAACCACCACACTCTGCTACGCTGAAGCATTTTAAGTGAAAGAAAACCAGTTCTTTTATTTATTTCATGTAGGTACCTGTTAGGTGTTTCCCCCTCAAGGTCAGAATCTGTACCACTGACCTCTTTGGATTTCCCGACTAGTCCCCCTTCTCTAGAGATGTACCTAGAATAAGACGTGGAACCTGATGAATGATGGAATTCATAGCATGTGACCTTGAAAATGTTCTGTCAGGTCTCAAAGACTTGGCCCTGGCAGGAGGGAACATGTGACCATTTTCAGTCACAGTACCACACACCCACTCGAATTCACACTAGGCATACATGTCTGAGTTGTTAGCCCAAAAGTATTTGGCTGGCATCAGCTTTTCATGTAGCAATAGCATTTGTAGTTGCTCCCTATGTAGCAGCAACATGCAATACATGACCAACACAGCATAACATAGCGGTTGGTCTTGGGTACTTGGACTTATCTTTGACTTGTGTGTTGTTCTTCCTCCAATATTTATTAACTTTATGGTCTCAGGGCAACTTTTCTATCTTCTCCCAGATTTAGTTTCCTTATTTGTATGATAGAAAAGAATTAGTAACTATTCCTTATGGATGTCTAATGTAATCACGCACTCATAGGCTGGGCTTATGAGATGAATAAATCATTGTTGTGCTGTGCCAGCCAGTGTATTAGTTCACTGATGAATTTAGAGCTAAATGTGATGTTTGGCAGTGTGGCCTACTTGGAGGAGGTGATAACTGAGGGCATGGCTGGAGAGGGTATCTCTTCCCCTCTTTCTCTCCTTCTTTGATTTTCTGCTTCCTATATGCCAGGCCATGAACAAGCATCCACTGCAATACGCCTGTGCCATGCTGCCTTCCTTGGAGCCACTTGCATATGGACTGAAACTTCTACAAACTGTGATAAAAAATAAGCTTTTCTTTTTAAAATAAGAGGGTGCCAAGTGTTGTGTTCCAGCAGTGAGACATGTTTCTAAGACACTATGTCTTAAAGGCACTATGTAGATAAATGAGATAATAAACATGGAAAGTAAAAGTGCCTACTGATGCATTAGAGATCAATAAATATAGATTGAAGTGCAGAATTTAATCATGTCTTCTATATTGAGTGGGAATGTCTAACACATTACCTGGCAGAAAGGTAACTCTTGAAAAATGCTACTTACAGGAACCAGTTGAGATGATGTAAGGGCTCAAAATCCAATGAGATTTATTTATCTTTTTTTTTTTTTTTTTCTTTTCTACAAAACAGCACCTGGTGGATGTTCCAGGTCAGCAGGGAAGGCTGCTTCATGTGGTCATTCAGAGACTGAGAGGGAATGTGAGAGGGCATCTTCAGATTCCAGGGCTTGGGGGTCCCCATCCCTGAGAGCTGAGGTGGAGTTCTGAACAGAATGTGAAGGTGACTTCTGGGGAGGCTTTCCTGTTTTGTTTTGTTCCTGAATGCAGGGAGCTTAACTCAGAACATTTGCATACACCAGGCAAATGTTCTCTCACTGAGCTTTCTTCCACTCCACCTTGAATGCTCTCTAGAGATCACATCTAAGAATGACTATAGCTACTTCCTCTCAAATCCATAACAGAGCACACACTTGCAAGGCCCTATTCAACTGCGTCAGATTGGGACATACAAATACATAGGAATAATACATTGCATAGACAGTTACAGTATCAACTAATGACATTTTGTCTAGAACAACAAGGGCAAAGCTGGTGCCTTTACAAGATTAGAAAGTATTTTAATTTTAAAACTTGAAAATCCTAGCGACTCAGAGTAACAATCTTCCTATAAATATATTAGTTCCATGTAGATCATCATGGCTGCTAAGTAGTCATATAAGGCATCCACATTATATGCCATAACTTTGGGACCTCATTCAGGCATTTTCTTTTTTTAAGAAAATAATTTATTTATTTTTTTCTTGCTTCAGAACCTTTACTTGTTTATTCAATCAATTTTATGGCCGGCTCAGCCTGCCCTGAGGGCAGGGCTGGCACAGCATGTGGTGCCGGGGATCGAACCGCGGTCCCTGAAGCCACCCAAGCTTTCCCAAGCAGGGGCTTTAGACCACTGAGCCATCTTACCGGGCCCTCATTCAGGCATTTTCTAAGACAACTAATTGAGTGAGCTTTCTCTAAGAACTGGGTACTTAGTAAGTGGTATCATGAAACAGATCTAGTCTACAAGGTATTCATGGTGTGTCAGAGACATGATGGAATGTCTGCAATGCATTATTGAAAGTTGGAAGGTGGAAGAAGGAAAAAAGAAGAGAAAGCAAAGCACTGAGCACAGATGGAAGTTGAGTTTCAGTTAGGCCAGACCTGCCCATTTCTTTGGCAGTTTGGAGTGTCCTAAAAGCCGTCTCTGTTTCATCAAGACATGTTTCCCTCTTCATCTTCAACTAGGCAGAGTGTCATACATGTGATCTTTGTTTTTTTTTTTTTTTTTTTGTGGGACCAGGTTTTAAACTCACAACTTTGCACTTGCCAGGTAGGCACTTGTGCCACAGAGCTATCTCCCTAGTTCCTCTTTTTTCTTTTTAAAACTTTTTGTATAGTATATGTGGTAGTTGTGATACATTGTGTTAACTTGAGGAAGTTTGGCTGGGTGAGCTGGGTTGGTTCCAGGCTGTGGGGGCCTGCCCTGGGATGCGATTGGTTCCACTCTAGGGCCAGATCAGCACAGCAAAGCCCAGCTCAACCAACCCAGTTCAGATGAACCCAGCCTGCCCCTGCTCTGGCTGCTTCCTGCCTGGTCCAGCCCTGCCCCATTTTCTTGGAAAAGTCCTCCTCCTCGGAGCTTGATCTTCACAGCCCCGCCACTTTGGAGGAGCTCTGCACCTGCACAGAATTTGAGTATGAACTGAAACCTCTACACACTGGGAGTTAAATAAACTTTTTCTTCCTTCATTTTGAGTGTCGGGTATTTGTCCCAGCAATGAGAGAAAAGTAACTAAGACAGAATTTGGTACCAGGAGTGGGGTCGTTGCTGTGGCTATACCTGGCAAGGTGGATTACAAGCTTTAGGGAATGGTTTATGGGAAGAGATAGGAAAGGTTTAGAGGTGTTGGCTACAAGCAAAGCATTGGAACAGCTTTGGCTATTCTGTTTGGGAGATTCTGGTCAGAACTCAGACCAGAAGACTGGCTTGAAGCCTAGGTATAAAGAATGGCTTATGAGCAGAGATAGTGAATTTTTGGAGTGGTTGTCTACATGCGAAAATCTGGAAAAACTTTGGCTGTTCTGGGGAGGAGATTCTGGTCAGAACTCAGACCAGAAGACTCACAGAGGGCTCGCCTGTAAAGACCAGGTTGAGGAGGTTTCTGTTGGGAAAAAGGACAGCATTGGTTGTTGGACTGCAGATGATTTGTGCTATGGGTTGGAATAGGCCTTATCTGCATTTTGCTCCTGTCCAGAGACTTTGCCTGAGACTGAAATTAAGTACAGTAGATTAGTTAATCTTGCAAAAGAAAATTTAAAGCAGCCAAATATTGGGGCAGTGATGTGGTTAATGTTAGGGGCTTTTAGCCAGATTTATGTTAAGAATGAAGAGCAAAAAGCCCAAAAGGCTGATATAAAATGTTGTGAGTTTGGCCAGGAAGGAAGCGCCAAGAAGGTTGTGGACTGTGCAGATAGAGCTGAGAGGATCTCCATTGCTGAGAAGGAACAGGAGAGTAAAAAAAATATAGCAGGTTCTTGCCCTTTGCAGCCTCAGAATCATAAGGGTGAGGAACTTTGCTTTGAGGAGAAAGCCACAGAGCCTCATGTTCCAGAATGGAGGAAGCAGCCACACCAGATTTCACCAGCATAGAAAATTAATTCCTTGGAATCAGGGTCAGAGTGCTCAGCAATCCAGGCACTTGACCCCTACAGCTAAGAGTAAAGGAAGCCTGGCTACTGCTCCAGGAGGCAGCAACCCTTGACATCATCCTTATAACGGTTTTAGATGCATGCAGAATGTAGGAGTTCTGAGGTTTAAAAAGCTTCCACCTAGATTTCAGAAGGCCTGGAAGTCAGGCAATGTGTCCCTGAGAGGGCTGTGCATGAGGAGCCTATTCAGAGGAAACCTCAGAAGTTTGAAAAAGCCATGAATGTGGGTGGTCTAAGAAGAGCTGCAAAAAGGGAGCAAAGAAGGCCTGAGAGAAAAGCCATGAGAGCTACAAGCAGAAGTGCTGTAGGAGTGAAGCCATGCAAGACATTTGGAGATCACAACTCTTACAGGTTGTGTTGGATGTTCCACGTGGAACTACAGGACTTAATGTTTGCCTGGATTTCTGGATTTGGACTTGCTGTGGTCTCAATCGTTTGTATCCTGCTATGTGTACCTTTTAGAATGGCAGTGCTTATCTTGTGCCTTTGAATGTGGGAAGTGTTTAACTTCATTTGTACAGGTGCTCACAGCTAAGAGTTACCTTAGATCTTGAAGGCTTGGACTTTCAGCATTGCTGAAAGTGTTAGGACTTCAGCAACTCTTAGAGATGGATTAAAATGTTTTTTGCATAAAGGGGTGTGCATGAGTACTGGGCGGGCAGGGGCAACATGTTATGGTTCTAATGTTATGCAATGTTCAAGTTGTAAAATGTAAAATGTTTAAGCTTATCTATGTACCTGGAAATTGGCTTAAAGAAGTATGTGCATAGTTTCCTAGTTGACAAGGGGTGGATTGTGGTAGTTTATACATTGTTCAACTTGAGGAAGTTTGGCTGGGTGGGCTGGGCTGGTTCCAGGCTGTGGGGGCCCCATCCTGTAGGATGCAGAGGGCCTGCCCAGGGATGTGATTGGTTCCACTCTGGGCCAGATCAGCACAGCCCAGCTCAGCCCAACCCAGTTCAGATGAGCTCAGCCTGCCCCTGCTCTGGCTGCTTCCTGCCTGGTCTAGCCCTGCCCCATTTTCTTGGAAAAGTCCTCCTCCTTGGAGCTTGATCTTCACAGCCCCGCCACTTTGGAGGAGCTCTGCACCTGCACAGAATTTGAGTATGAACTGAAACCTCTACACACTGGGAGTTAAATAAACCTTTCCTTCCTTCATTTTGAGTGTCAGGTATTTGTCCCAGCAATGAGAGAAAAGTAACTAAGAGAGTATATATTTTGTCATTTTTTACTACTACATTCTCATAATACAAAAGCAATTTAGTGAAAGAATCTTCCTTTTTGATATTTGAATCATGTGAACACAGAACTATATATTTTTATAAAAAAATGTGTTTGGATGACAACAAAAAGACAAGTTAAAACAAAAAAAATATTGCCCTGTTTTTATAGGTGGTCATACAAGTGGACCAAATTTGGTTTTCTTTTTGAAAGCCTCCAAGGACAAAAAACAGCTGTTAAAACCTAAGATGAATAAAAAAAATTGTCCACAAAACTACTGTTCTCCAGCACCATGCTCTGTTTTCTGCGGTTCTGATGCAGGTTCTCCTTTGGCTGCTGCTCATCCTGCCCCTTGCACTGGTCCAGCTGCACCATTTTGATTACGTTCTGCAGTCTTTGTTTTCTTGCCCTGAAGCTGTGTTTTTCCTTTACCAGATCGAGGCTGGGCAGCTTTATTTCCTTTTCTTTTCCCTTTAAATCTGTAATCTTTTGATTTCTATTTGCGTAAAGATTCTTGTTGATGTTCTGCGACATTTTTCAGAGCTCCTTTTCCCCCTTTTCCTTCCAGTACTTCCCATTTCGCTTCTTTGTTCCTTAATTGTAAGCCGCCATTACTTGCATCTCTGGCTTTTATCTAGTGCTTCCGCGGCTTTTTCTTTAAATAGAATTGTTCCCTCTTTTCCTCCTCTGGAAAAGCCTATTCATTCTGTTTAAGCATGATTTGAGAAAAGCGCAAATCTTCTCTACAGGTCTGATCGCCTAAGTCACCTGAAAACTTCACCAAGCAGCCAGTCTCTTCATCTAGAGATTTCATTTCAGCATCTTCTGCTAATTTCGGTTTCTCTTGTTGCTCTTGTTTAGCTCTTAATTTAGCTTCCCCCTTTATTTTGCTTTCTTCATTTTTCTTTGCAAAACAATCTTCCTTAAGAAGTATTAGCAAGTCTGTGTCTTTATACTTTTGGTCCTAGTTTCTACAAACTTCTTAGCAGCCTCAATGCTACCGAATACAGCAAATATTGATCCCTCACATGCTTTGTGCAACGTTCTTGTCATCTGGATATTTAATGCTTGAACTTTACCTTCTAGCCATTCTTCGATGTCCTCAGGGGCCCATCTGCTGGGAAGCCTTTAATATAAACTGATCTGTTTTTCACATCATTTTTATACTCATCAGTAACTTCAGGGAGGAGTTCGTTTGAAGATGTTCTGATTTTAGTTTTATCTTCGCTGGTTTCCACGAGTTCTGCTTTAGGTTTGCTCAATGCTTCCAGTATTGCATTAATAGTTGGTTGTTAGGCTCTTGAGCCTGTTGAATTTTATCAGTATCTCCAAGGTTACCCAGCCTTCATCCAATTTGATCTATTCCTTTAAAAATTTGTCCTGCAGCAAACTGAAGTCTCCAAAGTAATACTCAATTTGCTGACAGATTTTGGCCTCCAAAGCAACTATTTTTTCATTGTCACTGTTTTCAGCCCCTGCGACTAATCGCTAAGGCCGTGGTCCTGCGTCCGCACTGCACGCTCTCGGACAACAAGGTCTCCCGACTCCTCCCATGTGCTCTTTCTTGTTCCTCAGCATGAACATGAAAATTATGAACGTGTTTTAAAATCTTTGATTCTAAGAGAGAAACATTTTAAGGGAATTTTTCTCAAACTATAATAAAGTTTCCACATCACTAGATTCTCATGGAAATCATTTCTGAAAAATTATTACAACTGCCCAGATAATTTATAGTATAGACCTTAAAATTTTACCTTTTATTTTGCTTTAAAGAGATGATAAATTTCTATTTATGTAATAACTTGATTTTCAAAAATATTCTGCTGAAAAGATTTTGAGAATATCTATTTCCTAGTCTATTTAAAGACAGAACTAGAAATAAAGACAATTTTAAAATTAATCACAAGGAGATCTCATTAAATCTCTTTGCAAAAGTAAAGACAAAATAATTTCCTTTTTCCAAAAGTGAAATATAAGTATAGTTTGATTATAATTTTACTGCTACTGATTATTAAAAGAAGACATCACTGGAACCAAAATTAAACTTTCTGGAAAATATCACTTCCTATTTTTAATTATAAAAGTAGTTAGAGCATACTTTTTTTTTTTTTTTATAAGATCCTTCTATCCTGAACTTCTGTAGAATGAGTTTTCTTTTGGGTAAGTGGAAGATGAAGATTTCTAGATCATCAGCTGATTGAGGCGTCATGAAGAAGGTGAAGAATAAATTTCCATCTAGAAGATGAAGATCTCTAGAGTTTGTGGGTGTATCAGCTGCTCTATGAGGGCTTCTAGCAATTCACTGTGCTGTACAACTCTCCATGATATCTCCTTTCTTTTTTTTTCTCTAGTATAGCTGTTCCTTTTGAAATAGTTCCTCCATTTTTCTCATGTTAAAAGGGTGTTTGGAAGCCAGCACTCAAACTGAGTTCCATAGTTGAAGCGTGGGCCTCCCCTTCAGCACTTGGCCTAACAGTATGCAGTCTCCATTCTTACTCCTGGGTCAGGCTGTAACTTGCACGTGGAAAGAACCAAGGGAGTCATGAAAACGCTGCTTTTCTGGGCTTGTTCTCTTAAACAGGTCTCTTTCTCTGTGTCTTAGTACCGTTCTCTCAGCTGATCTTTTTACGTCTTACTGTCATATCTCTCTCACAGCCACATCTTAGATCGATGCCAATGATTATCTCATTCCTAAAAATCTGTTATGATTGGTCAGTTCTTTCACCCCTCAAATATCCTTAGTTCTATTGATTTTACCCATCATTTCTCCCACTTCCTGAAGAGACTTTTCTCATTAGAGAAATGATGGAATCGTCTCATTAAGTCACATCACAAGGTTTCTTGACTTAGGCAATACTCACACCTGTCCTCAACTTCTCATTCTTTCAGGTGTACTTGACACATGCCCTCTGCTCTTGCCATTATCCTGGGACGTGCTTTTGCAGTTCTTCCCTCCTCACTCTCCTTTGCTCACTCATCCTTCTTCTCCATCACACTCTAAAACTGGACATTCTCAGCATTCAGTCCTTGGGTCTTTCTGTCCTCTATGGTCACTCTCTTCCCTAGACAAAGACCTATTTTCTGGACTTATGTTTGCCCTGCTTGGATACCTGCCAGACACCTTCAGTCAGAGCACACATTGGTCTCCTGGACCTTTTATGCATCAATATCGATACTGATCTAAGAGAAACACTAACAGAGGGGAGTCAGGGTGACTTGCACACCACGTTTTCTCTCTGTAAGTAAGTCCTATTGGCAAAACCTTCAAAATAGATTCTGATTTCAACTACTCACTATTTCCATGGCTTTGACTCAAATTTAAGCCTCTGTCATTTGTCACCTAGTTATGCCAGCAACCCACTAACTGGTGTCTGTTTCTCCAACAGTTCCTGTTGCAGCTAATCACCACAGAGCTCTAAGCAGGCTAAAGAAAACTAACAGTGGGCCGGGCCTGGTGGTGCACGTCTGTCATTCCACCACTTGGGAGGCTGAGGCAGGAGGATCAGTGCAAGTTCAAGACCAGCCTGAGCTATAAAAGTGAGCTCAAGGCCAGCCTGAACACTGCATAATGAGACTCTGTCTCGAAAAGACAAAAAAAAAAAAAAAAAAAAAAAAAAAAAAAAAAAAAAAAAAAAAAAAAAAAAAAAAAAAAAAAAAAAAAAAAAAAAAAAAAAAAAAAAAAAAAAAAAAAAAAAGAAAAAAGAAAGAAAAAAAAGAAAAAGAAAACTAACAGTGAACAAGTACTTATTATTTATAAAGTGCTATTCTGAGATCCTTACCTGGAGCTGTACCTTTACACCCAGTAAAAGAGTAACCATTTCCTTTTTATAGATGAGAAAACCAAGGTGCAGGGAAGATCAGGTGTATTACCAGTGTGAATGCATCTTGTCCCTAAGGCAGGACTTTAAAATTTTAAAATAACCAGTGAGAAAGGGGTATATGATTGACATGCATAATTTGATAGTAAAATAAGCAATAGGACATTTATGAAAGATTTACGTCACTTCACGCTCTGGCACAAATTCCTGCAAGGAGTTGTATTCTGAGGGTGTGGACCTATGTGTATGGCTCTATTTCCTTTTATATACACATTATATTTCATCTGTTTTGATGTTTGTTTTGTAACTGACATGTCTGAATAAGGCTATTTCAGCTAATTATTTTCTATAGCCACTGCTGAGTAGTCAACTGGAATATTTTTACAGTTCTACTTCATGAGTTGCCGGAGCCATAAACATCCTCACAGTTTGCAGTGTTCTACGTTAGGAGCTGACCAGGAAAAGCACTGTAAGTACTGACCATCCTGACAAATTCAGTTGTACAGAAATGCTTCTTCTGGTAACTCTTTTGGTACCTCTAAAGGCACCCTAATGTGAAATATAAACTCTTAGCACCCAGACATTCAAATTTTATGGCAACCATAGTAATTGTGTGTATTTTCTGCTCTTCTAAGCATTCTACTAAATCTCTTTTGTCATTATTCCTTGGGTTTTTCTATGGTTTTTCATTCAGATACCTCAAATTTGAAATCATGCTTAGCATGCAAAGCATACTGAATGGTCATTTGGCCAAGATGTAGGCAAACTGGGACTCATTGTCAGAGGAGAGCTTGCAAGAAGGATGCCATATCTCCTAGAGAGTGCATAGAAGGTGGGAAATATATTTCCGGTGATTAAAGTATATATCCAAAAATTATTTCTTTTCTCTTCCAGTGGAAATTCTCTAAGCCACAAGATCTAAATCACACCCTTTGCTGATCACCCAAAGCCCTGAAAGCCCAGACAACCCTAAGAAGAGAGTCTTATTTTGTAAGGTTTCAGTTCACATGTACATGATGTGGTCTTGGCGGAGGTGAGTCACGAGGAGACTTCAGCCCTCTATGCTTAGTTGATTTACTCAACCTTATGAGTTTTAATTTTCTCCTCTGGAAAAAAAAGTACAAATTAAATTTTACAGGGGATAATTTACAAGTGTTAATCCATCCCCGCACACTCCTGAGACTCTTTGCCCTTTCCAGATCCTTTCTATAATCCAGGCTCAAGGTCCGTGGCTATAAACTGAGATGTACAATTAGTGGCACAATCTATGTAAAGGTTCTGTATGGCAAAAGGCAGTTGTCAAAGAAATACTGAACCTAATCACCATGGATTTAGATTTCTGCATCCACATTCCTTCCATTATCTGAGCTTCTGTGTGGTCTACATGTGGTTTCTTTCTTTCTGCTTATGGTAGGAGACTTCTTTCCCTCAGAGGAGAAGGGCTAAGTTAATGTGAGAAAACGGGGTGTTCTGGAGGAGGGAAATACATGTGTGTGTGTGTGTGTGTGTGTGTGTGTGTGTGCGCGTGTGCAGACAAGTGAGTGTCGGCGTGCACTCTTAGCCTTCATCGTGAACTGCTCTTGAGGGCTCTGTGAGGTTCCCTGCACTATGAGATGTGATCATGCCGCTCGCTTTGCTGCTGGTCCCACTTGCTTCCACACCTAAGTCAGGCATGGGATACAGACACAGGATCATGCCTGATCTTACAAGTAACAGTGCAAGAAGATTCTGTTCTCGAGTCTGCAGTAGGGCCTGTCCTGAGGCAGAAAGGTCTGGTTCTAAGTCTGGACTTGGCACCTCTGTTCCATATCCTACAGGTAGTCATGTAGAGTGGTCACGCTTTGCATTGGGATAAGTGAAGGAAGAACTCAGGACCAATAGGTTCCATGCCCTGGAAATGTGAGACACTCATACCAAAATATTTATTGGGTACTTTGCACATCCTAGGCTCTGGGCACCAGGCTGCAAGGCAATTTTGAGAACACTGTGATCAGTGTTAGACTTAGTAAGGAGAAAGTAAAGCATAAAAGTATCAAAGGCATGAAATGTTTGTAAGTTCTGAGGAAGAGGCTTACAAGGGGTTGAGAAGAGTGTGACGAAGAAGCAAACTCACACGCTATCTGTTTTATGTGCGCAGACACTGTGTTTACAACAGAGAGATGATTCTCACCTCCCTGGTTTTTGCAATTGTGTCTCACCTGAAGCAAAACATTTCCAGAGCTTATGGTGAGCACTGAAAGTTATTTGGGAGAAGTCAGGACATACTGTTTTGTCACTTGGGCTCTGGAACTTGAATCACAACTTTATTTTCTGAAAAAATTTAACAGCTTGACCTTGAGTTTTGCCACATACTTTGGAGTAGTGTATGGGATGTTCATAGAAGAAAACTTTATTATTATTATTATTATTGTATTTAGTACAGGGTCTATAGGGTTTCACTACACTACACAGATCGGACTCATAGTGATCCTCCTGTTTTCAGCGTCCCAAGTGCTGGGATTGTAGGTGTTTGCTACCACGCCCAGTCTCAGTCGCTGTCTCAGTGTGCCTAGGGGACAGGGCCCACATGGCATACCCTCATGTGCCATGATCGGACGCCAGTCCCCATGTCTGCCTAAGCAGGTGCTTTAATTTGCTGAGCTATCTGGTCAACCCTCAGTGAAAATTTTCACTGATTTACTCAGACTCAAGTAAATAAGAGCGGGGCAAAACCTGACTTCTCAAATTACCAGTGGGTTGCCTTATAATGTGCGATAGAATTCATTTAGAGTCTGTGAGTGGAGTGGAAATGTAGATCCTCGGACGAGCTCTGATCATGTTTCCCCCACAGTTAGAAGAATTTCAGAGCAGAGTGGTTGTGGTAGAGGCACACACAGAACTGAGTCCATCTGTCTTCAGCCACAAATAGAAAGCTTGTCACAATAGAGACAATATTAATTTTTGCCCAGGAAACCATGGAGTGGTAAACGTTGCTGCCATGCCTTCCAAAGTAAAACAATGCTTAGCTAGGAGGGGGGAAAATTGTATTTGCAAATATTCCTTTTTGAAATGTTGTCTGTTGGGATCATAGTAATTAAATTCTCCTTGACTGTATTGGTTAATTTTATATAAGCTGGAGTCTAGGCTAAATTATGAAGAGGTGGAATGAAATTATTTTACTGGTCTTGTTAGACACCCCCTCTTTCTTCCAATGATAGACCAAAGGAGTGACAGCTCTGGATTTGGCAGTGTGGTCAATAGGAACAAGGAGGCGGTAGGAAACTAAGATAGAACCAGCACCTACACTCAGCAACTTGCTCCCCTCCTTCAGCTGGTGTCCGTGTGCAGCTGGGTGTGCAACGGGACGGCTGCAGCAACTTGGAGCGCTCCCTCTTCTCTAGGGGCCCCTGTTGTCTTCCTCATATTTGCACATTCACTGTTCAAGAACCTGTCCATGATAATCCAGAGACGCAGGAACTGGGTGCTTTGCAGTGTATATGCCTTCCTCTGCAGTTGTTTGCAGAGTGTATAACAGCCCGCAACCACTCCAGCTCCAGTTTGGGGAAGGAAGGCAATTATCTTACTGGTAAGTATCCGTAGTGGGCTGGCAATGCCCTGTAACTTTGTACATAGCAACATCTTGTCAATAGTGGGAACATTTACACCAAGGAAAGTGGAAAATGCTACAAATCAGATACAGATATTTTCTCCCTCAAGAACAAATTTACCTACATACCACCCAGGTAATCTCAGATCTCTTGCAAGTTTTATGGAAGAAGCTTGGTTTCATCTCATTTTGCTCACGTGAGAAATCTTGCTAAATGGATAAAATGAGCTTTGTTGATGTGCTTCCAATGTTTTGCCCCTGAGCACAGCAGCAAGAACAATATTAGTCTAAGTGACAGCATCCCTGTTGCTATAAACCTTCCGAGGAGATGTGAACAAAGGTCTGGCATCATGAGTGTAACTTGGGTAGAAATTTGCCAGTAGCAAGATAGTGTTGTTTCTTTTTCAGTTTCCTGGCAAATCAAGCTTTGCCCTAGATTGCTCACTTGCGTGGTTGGCAGAGACACTTCTGGACTTCTACACCTTCTCCCATGGTTTACAGTTTCTTAGAAGTGTGTCAGCTTTTGTCTCTAAAATTCTTGCTCTTATCAAGGGAGCTATTCTGTTTATAAATTTCTTCAGCATCTTTGTGCAAAGAGATAGTTCTTCCAGCTTGAAGTCAAAAGAGTCCGTTTTTGGAAGGTGTATTTGTGTTAAGCTGCTTTTGCCAGAAGAAGATAGGAGTGGGTGATGTTTTACTTTGAATTAAGATATTTTGCTTAAGAGAGAGATTATAAAAAGAGAGAAAGATGTACAGTTAAGAAAATGTTTCTTGTCCTGCCAATTTTATTTATCCTTAAACATTCATTCAAACAGAAATTTGAAAGGTTATTGATAAATCATTTTAGTATTAATTTTAGGTGGGTATTTATTTTTGTTCAACCTGACAGCTAACAAATGGCTAGGTTTAAAAAAGCAGGGATGTTACCAAGGGAATGAAAGAAAGAGCTATCAGTTCATGTCAAGCCAAATTGCGATGTAGGAAAAAAAAATGCATTTCGTACTTTTCTTCTCATTTTCTGGTGATACAAATTTTTTAGGAGATTTCCTTCCTTGCAATTCCTTAGGTCTTTCCTACTTCCTCTAAACACCCCAGTTCTTGGTCTTGTTGAATTCAATTCAGTTCAATGAACACATATTGAGCAAATTCTGCTTCCCAGAAATTATAACAGACCTGGGGATTTCAGTATTACATAAGGCAAAATTCATGCTTCAAAGGTGTCTCCATAATATCTCCCTATCCCAATCTCAAATGCTTTAAAATATCTCCATCGTAGTCTACTAATATAAACCAAATACTGCATGGATGCCAGGGAGTTAAAATCATTTTTACAGGTTGCGAAGGAGGGGGAGGGAAGAGAGAGTCACAGTATAAAAATAATTAGCATTCACCAAATACTTATGCGCCAGAGTAGTTCTAAGGGCTTTGCATGTATTAAACTTGTTTAATCCTTGAAATGGCTAATATTAATGATAACATTAATACTAATATTTTTTTCTGGTTTATATTAGCTTTCTGTCCCTGTGACAAAATTACGGAAGAAAATCAATTTAAAGGGAGGAGGAAACATCGTCTCTGGCTCATGGTTTTAGAGGCTTCTGTCTATGGCAATGGCTTTGTCATTTCTGGGACCGTAATGAAGCAGGACATCCCATTAGAAGGGCATGACGAAATGAAACTGTAAACCTCCTGGACTTTAGGAAACAAAGAAAGATTAGCAAAAGGCAGATCCAGAGAGAGTCCAGTGTGGTGGCTTATGTCTGTAATCCTAGCATGGGTACCTGGGGCGAGTGGATTACAAACTCGAGCACAACCTGAGCCACTCAATGAGTCTCAAAATTAAAAAAAAAAATTACAAAGAACTAAGAAAGCAGCTCTGTGCAAAGGTTCTGGGTTCAATCCCCAGGAGAGGGAAAGAAAGGGGCCCGAAGCAAGGTTCACTCCCTTTAACTATGCCCTACCTTTTAATTTTCCACTGACTTCCTATCGTGCCATCAAATTATATCTGCCTGTGGATTAATCTACTGTTCAAGTTGGAACCTCTATGATGCAGTCACCTCATCAAAGCCACCATCACAAGTCCACTGGGGGACATTTCAATAAGAATCATAATACCATTTCGCTAACATATCTGTTGTTTTCTACCCTCTGAGGGAGGGTAAGTTACCAAATGCAATTTAAGTACTGAAGGCAGTTTGGGACATTACAGAGCTATCATGGTGTCCCTGTGCTGTGTTTTTATTCATCTGTCCAAAACAAAGAAAAATTAAAAATGGCTCATTCTCTCATGGATTTTGATATCAAGTAGAAGAGATCCCATCAAATTGATGTGGCAAAATTCATTTAAACAAAATACAATGTTGATTAAAGAATGTAAGAGGTGTTTCTACCTGGGGGCAGGAATTGTTTGCAGAGTATGTGTTTAGTTTGTATGCTTCATTCATTTCTTTTGCTGTTTTCTTTATTTATGTATGTGGTTCAGGGTCTCACTATGCAGCTCAGACTCATAGTGATCCCCCTGTTATCAGCCTCCTCAGTGCTGGGATTACAGGAGTGCACCCTTCTGCCCGGACTCGGTGACTGGCTCAGTGTGACTGGAGGAGGGGGTGTGTGTTGCTGCATGTGGTGCTGTGGGTTGAACCCGGTCCCTATGCTTGCCTAAGTAGGTGCTTGGTTCACTGAGCTATCTTGCCGGTCCATTTCATTCATTTCTAAAAAGTCTTTAAAAGGATTTTCAATGATGTGCAGTGTATAATAACTTTGAAATGCACAGAACCTCTTGACTGAGGCCCTCAGTTCATTTGTTTTGTTATTTTTCTGCTCTCTCTCACCTCCTGTATATCCTTCCTGGCACAGAAGAACTGTGCTGGGGAAAAACACGTCTTCTATGCCTGGTCATTAAGCCCAGTGAACCCCTAGTGCTACTCAGCAGGTATAATGTGCTCTCTTGGTTTATTCACTCTTGTCCCCACACCAACTATTTCATGCTCTTTAAAACCCTCTCAGACTTCCTGGTATACTCTCCCTCGTAACACATGATTTCCTTTCCTACTTTACAGAGAAAACAGAAGACAAATGAGAACCTCCACGTGCTCTTAACACTGCTGCTCGTCCTTCCTCTTTGTGTCAATCCGAGTGATTCCTTTCTCTAGGCATCACTCTGTATGGTCTGTTCCTGCTACCTTGTACAAAAGCCTACACTTGGATACAAATTTCTATCACCCCTTGTGCTACTAGTATGTTCCTCTCTAGTGGGTCAAACTAGCTTTTATTTCTTCTATCTTGAAGCTGGGAGTTCTTTTTTATGCTGCTTATGTCCTCCCTTTTAAGTTTTTTTTTTTTTTTTCAATTTGGAAGCAGATGCTTTATTAACTAACCAAATCATAAAAACAACATGGTATATACTTTAGTTCACCCTTCTGATAAGCCTGTTGACCTGGTCTTCCCTATTTCCAGCATCTCCACGCTCCACAGCATGGGTGGCCTTTTTCTTCATTCCACCTCATGGAGATGATAACTTGAATGGCCACAAGAAGTTATTTGCCTCTTTGAAGCATTTCCCTACAGTATAGATCTCATGAATCAGATCCTCCATGCAGATGATGTTGTATTTACCAAGAAATTGAGCAATCAATGAATTATCTGTCAAGGCAATTCACTTCATATTGATTTTGCCATAGCCACGCATGCATATTAGTTCATTTGCTGACTTCAGGTTTGGGTGCCCCCATGCAACATATGGCTCCACAATTCTCAGCATGTTAATTGAAGCTATAATAAGCATAACAAAGGTGTCATTGAAGATTTGGCAAAGGTGAAGAAGCTGCAACAGCTTGTGGACCTTTGGGCTCACACTACTGATGCCCCTGACCCAGTGACAAATGCCAAGATATAGAAGTTGCCAGCTTTTCTTGCCATCCTGGTCATTCAGATCTCATTTCTGTACAGCTGTCTGTACTCCTTATGATAATGCCTGGCTTTTTCATAAATGATCTTCCTCCTTGACTTGCGAAGCATCTTCTGGGAAAACTTTCTTCTCAGGCACTTTATCTTCAACTCTGCAAAACATCTTTTTTTTTTTTTTTTCAGGGTTTCTGGCACAGCAGGAACCTTCTCTTCTACATGCTGAATGGTTCCAGCTGGAAAGGGAAATCCTTTGTTTTTTTATTTTTTATTTTTTTCAGAACTGGGGATTAAACTCAAGTGCTTGAATTTGCCAGGCAACTGCTTATTCTACTGAACTATCTCCCCAGCCCCAATCCTTGATGTCTTTAATGATCTTTTTTAGTACTATACCTAGAACTCAGGACCCTGTGTTTGCCAGGAAGATACTTGTACCACTAAGCTACATAGCCTCAGCCCCACATCTTAACTGTAGAGCAAAACTCCTCCAAAGAGTTATCTATGTACACAATCTGAAAACACACCTATTTTATTCACTCTTCTCCAGTCAGGATTCAGTGGCTGTATCTTCACAGAAAATAGACAGATTAAAAATATTGATAGGTCTCCAATCTAACTGACTCTGATAGTCTATTTTAAAACTCCATCTTTTTTTTTTTGTCTTTTTGAGACAGGGTCTCGCTATGCAGTTGAGGCTAGTCCTGAGCTCACTTTTGTAGCCCAGGCTGGTCTCGAACTCGCACCAATCCTCCTGCCTCAGCCTCCCAAGTGCTAGGATTACAGGCGTGCGCCACCACGCCCGGCTAAAACTCCATCTTGACACCAATCACACATCCATTTCAAGTATTCAGTGAATACTGTTTGCCACCTATCATTTATTGCACTATTTTAGCTTTTGGGAAGACTTACTCTCCTTGTTTTGCTTCTACTCTAGTTGTTCTTCCAAGCCTTATTTCTGGTTCTTTATCTTTCCTTAAATGTAAGGATTTAGAGCTCCCAGGATCCAGTCTATGAACTTCCTTTTTCTTTTTTTGGTCTATGCCTTGTAGCCATCCCTCTTGAACCAGTCTTTTGCAGTACATGGAATTTCCCATTTGACTTCTTCACTTGAGAATAGAAAACATATTTACACTTAACATGGTCAGATAGGAACCTCAAACTATGATGATCTGTCTGCTTTGATAGTATTTTACACCTCACTCACTGATATTTTTTTCCCCTTGATTCATAGTAAAAATCTTGGTAGCATTCCTGACTCTTTCCTGGCAACCAATGTTAACTACATTAGGAAATAATAGACTTTCTGTTGAAAATATGCTCAGCATTTGATGACTTCTCCACCATATCATTCTGGTAAGACATTTTCAGCTTTTACCTGCATTATGGAATTATCATGCTACTTATATCCTGTCTTGCTTTTCTCATTCCTGTGACAAAACACCCAACACTCAGCATTAAACGAAGAAGGGTCCGTAGCAGGGTGGTGTGGCAGACGAGTATTGCAGAAGAGAAATAGTTTATCTTGGGCAGAAGGTAGCCAAGCAAACAACAGACCTTAACAGTTTTTCTTCCATTTTTATATTCTGTCTAGGCTACTGGGATTGGCAAGGGACCACGTCAATCAGTGGAATGATTTAGTAATCACTTACCCTTAATTTTAGCTCCTTAATCCCAGCATGGTTCCATAAATCAATCATATACTCTGGATTTACTACTTCTGAAAAAAACCTCATCTATGATCACATGAAGTTCTTGGGAGACATGTAAACACAAGTCATAGCATACTCTTTGTCCCAACGTCTACTTTCAACAGACAAATCAGAGTGATTCTATTAAAGCACGCATTAAATCACCAGTGGTTGATTAGTGAATTCCTACTTTTTCATCTCCTTCAGAGTAGAGCAATCATTCTTAAAATCGTCTTGAAGTTTTGTGTCTCTGCCACTAGTAGCTCTTGGAATTTCCACTTAGCAGATATTCTCAAGGATTACTTTCCTACCTGCCTCAAACAATCCATCAAATACTACACTCTTACTGAGCCTTTCCCTTTATAACATTGCTGCTCATTACCCTTTCAGCTCCTGAAACTTCCTAGTGTCACATTTCTGTTGCTTGGGGAAAAATACCTAAGACTATAAATTAAAGGAGAAAAGGTTTATTTTTTTTCTGGATTGCATAGGTTTCAATCTATGGTTAACTGGATCCAAAGCACAAAACAACAGAACAGAGGAAATCTATTTATTACAAGGCAACCAGAAAGTAGAGTGGGAGAAAGATAAAGAGATAGAGATGGAGATGGAGACGGAGATGGAGATGGAGATGGAGATATAAAGATGCAGACTGAGATAGAGAGGTAAAACTAGAGATAAAGATAGATAAAAAGTAGAGGTAGGTAGAGATAGAGAGATAGAGAGAGATACAGACATAGAGACAGAGTCAGAGACAGACCAGAAGGAGAAGGAAAAGAAGGAAGGGGGAGGAGAGCAAGGGCAAGAACTAGTAAAGAGAGAAGGGGTAAGGAGTAAGGGGCAACAATACACCCTTTCAGATTATGTCCCTGTGACCTACTTCAACTGGTCGCGATTTCCTCTTAGCACATTCAGCTATGAACTCAGCATGGATCACTGAGGTTACTGCACCATGATCTACTCACTTTACAAAAGCTCTACCTCTGTAAACACTGGCCCTTTGGAAGACATTTTTGATCCAAATGATGACAAATATCTCTCTGGACCCTCAAAGGCTCATGTACCCCTTATTATGCAAAAGGCTTTCTACTGATCTCTAAGAGGTGCTCTGGTCTCCACACTTCCAGCATTTTTCTGAAGTCCTGTTTCCCCAGAAATTCAAGACAACTCTTAATGAGAGATCCAGTATAGAATCAGAAAGCCATACATATTACAAAGTGTGTATGATATGAAAAACCTAAATGATCTTATGATACAAAACACAGGGTAAACATTCCCGTTCTTACAAAAAGGAAGAAAAGGATAGAAAGGAATCAGACCAAAGTAAGATCAAAATCCAGTAGGGAAAACGTGAAATCCTGTTGCTCCATAACCAGCAGCTAGGTCAAGAGATGGTAGGATTTGCACTCCAGAGGAAATGATCAGCTCTGACTTCATGGCCTTGCAAATTGCATCCACAAGGCCTCTCTCTTTGGCTCATCCTTTTCATTGCCCACAGCTTTTCTTGGTACGTGTTCCGTGTTTCTTGCCTCTTCAACTTCATGAAGCCTCTGTTGCAGTTTCCTATTTATTCTCACAACTTTATTCATTGCCTCCTCAGCAGTTGCTTGACGAGAATTTGGGTCTGCAGCAGTTTCAGGCTTCCCAGGCTTTCCTTTTGGAATCTGTGTGAAAGCCTACACATCTGCATGCATCTTGCATTATGCATGCCTGCAAAACCAGCATTATGTGGACAATATCCAGGCCTTCTGCTGGGGTGAGTACTGCTTGGGCATCTACAACTATGACTGCCATAGTCTTTGAGCACCCGGATAGCTGGACATGGTGAAACACCTCCCAAGATGGCTTGGAGGGAGTAGGGAATCCTGGAGCTCACATAGCAAAGCATTTCAAAAGAGTTTAGCCTTTTATACATTTTAGCTCATGAAGATCAGGGTCTGGGAAATTCCTCAGATATCCTCAAGGCATTTTTTCTTGCTGTCTTGGCACAAAGTACTTGGCTCCTTTTAGTGGTGCTAATGCCTTTAGCAACTCTACTTTCTTTTCTCCCAACTGTATGGTGTTTCTTCTTTTACCAAACTGCAAGATTGTATAAAATTTTGGCTCTGTTTTGTGTTTGGATGCTTACTGCAAGTCTGGCTAACAGCAGCGACCAGTGTTCATTCCACTCTCAACAGCATGTTGCCTTGGGATTTCCTCTGCCAGACAAATTAGTCTACTGCCTTTACATAAAGTTGTAGGGTGTGGCAAAAATGTAGACACATTATTTGCCAGAATTTAGTATACATGGCCTTAGGTCTAATTTGCAATAGAATCTTGTTTTTACCCAAAACTTCATAATCATAGATTTGATTCTCTGCAATCTTATCATCACTCTGCTCTTCTGAGCTCCTATCAGAGTGGTCTATCAAGCTCTATGTACAATATTATAGGGCTTTTCTGTTCTGATCTCCAATATTTCCCAACTTCTCCCACAAACTATTTTCAAAGCTTCTGGTCCACCCAGTTAGGTATAGTCACAGTAAAAATGACATTTTTCCAGTATCAATTTTCTGTTTAAGTCAATTTTTTCTTACTGCTATGACAAATTAATATAATATAATATAATATAATATAATATAATATAATATAATATAATAAATTAGAAATAATTTGTTGGATTGTCTTATAGGATCAGAGGCAACCCTGAATGGCTGGAGAAGTTGAGTCTGATGTCCAAAGGCCATCAATGGCAGCAACAACACATGCATCTAATCAAGCGGGCCATAGCTCGCAAGCACAGGCTGACTCTTTCATTCAGCTTTTTGTTCCATCTGGGCTACAAATCCTCTGGATCAGCCATACCCCAGATGAGCCTTTCTCCTCAGTGCTGGTCTATGCACCAGTCATCCCAAGAAACAGATACACTCAGAAGTGTGCTTTGCTAATCTCCTAGGTAGGCATCTTTCAGATTGATCAGGCTGCTGGTCCAATTAGGCATCACACTCCTATTTTTAGACTACATGTTCTTTTGCAATCATTTCGACATAAGAGACCCACTGGTTTAATTATTGACCTTATTTGTTGCCTTTCCGTTCACTAGAATATAATCTTCATAAAGATTTCATTATTTAGTTTGTTTTGTTAACTTTTTTATTATTTCCGGTATCCCAGAAAATTTGGCACAGATTATTTAATCTATAATTAAATATGAGTAAGGGAATGCATTTTTAAACACTCTATAATACTTCAGGAAGACAAGTGATCTTATTTAAGTTTGCTGAAAATGGACTAATAGCACAAAGTATAGCATGAATGTAGTTGAGCAAAAATCGGAAAATGGAAAATAAAGGCAGAGTTAGAAAACGGAGTAAATTTTAAGTTAAATTCTATACCATGAACCTCAGTGTGATGGAGCAAAGATCTGACTCAGATGCATGAGACAGACAACGTGAGTGGAGAAAAGTAGTGACGCCATGATTCATAGATGCCACATTAAGGCACAGCCTCTCAGGTAAAGCGAAATTACTTCAACAATACATTTCTCACATGGGTTCTAAAAAGAAAGGGCTCAGTGAAACTTAAAGGAATAAATGCACCTAGCTGTGTAGATTGTGCCTCTACTGGCCAATGAGATCACTCCAGAGCATAATTTATGTATTACCAACTTCTAAAGGATCTAATACACTGTCTAGATATCAAATATCTTGCCAGTGACACTTAACTTGGCACATTTTAAGAGTCTAGTGCAAGAGTCAGACTATAGATTTTCCCTAGCATTGCTGTTCTTCTTGTTTCCTTCATGGATATGTGTTACCTGCAATGAACCACTACTGTGTTCAGTGCTTTCTGTATAATAGTCTATAGAAAGATCTTACCTCTTGTGTCATTGATGTTACCGTCCCAAAAGCGCTCCTTTAATTGGATTATGTATACAACTACTTTCTCTTAGTTCAATGAGAAGAAATTTTTGTACCAATAATGATCAGAAAAATTATCATGCCTACACATTGATACAACTCGTATAACTACGAGGAGGACAACAATATGCATTGCATCAAATACTGGAAATGTACCACTAATGTGCTTTGAAACTGTCACACTGTTATTTCTTATTAAATGCAATAAAAAACAAAACAAATTGGAGGGCAGAGCTGAGTTTAAATTGTGTTTCCATTCCAGAAATTACGGTACAACTATTGTGTTTATTTATATATTTCTATGCGTAAAGTAACCTTGATGTTGTTCACTTGTTCTTTGGGCTTCATCAGGTCTGAGTTTGAAGCTAGCTTTAGTTCTCACCCCCTAATTGGGCAACCTGCTTAAGCACTGCAAGCATCAGTTTCTTATTCAAAAATATGCTGTAAGAATGCACATGTGGGTTTGGGGAAAATTAAATGGGATATTTAAAGCACATAGCACAGAGCTTGGAATTCCATAAGACGTCAGTAGACTTATTAATATCATCAACTAAGCTGAAAAACTGAAAAGATGAACAAAGCTTTAGTGCGAGGTCATTCCTGCTTCCCTTGGAAATGGCTCATGAAAATTCTAGGGAGAGAAACATAGACAAGAAACTGGCCACTTTATTTACATGGTAAGGAGTTTGAATTTCAGTTTTAGGGATGGCAAACTAAATATGTTTTCAAAATGAGAATGGTATGAATCAGGTTTATATTTCACACTTATCACTGTGTTGGTAGTTAGAGAATGATTCAGAAGCCTTAAATTTGAAAGAGGCAGAAAATTAATTAATAATTCAGATAAAAGAAAACGAATTGGATCTTAACCAGTACAACATGACTAGAAACATAAAAAGATACCATTAATAATTGTTCTTCTCAAATCTCCCAGTTTTCTGGTTCTTTTCTTGAGAGTAATATCTATGACTGTTACGATATCATGACATGAACCAATGTTTCTTTCACTAAACAGGATCTAAATAGGATCGTCAGTGCCTAGTTCCAGTGCTCTATTAACATTAGCATTTTATCCACCAAGCCAAGGACTATAGAGGAAATTTTTTTAGGAAGAAAGCCTTCCTTAGTTTCCTTAAAGCTTTGGATAATTCTGTTCATAGTTGACACTGGCACCTTCTTTCATCATATAGCACACATGTAACAAAACAGTGTGGTCTATTAAAAAAAAAACAAAAAACACCTAAACAGTGTAGGCTGAAGAAATGGAAATTCTTTATTAGACCAATGCCAGTGTTTCAGCAGAGGGTACTACATATTTTTGTCTAGCTCTACTGATGTTTTAATGAGAGTGATTCAAAGTAAAAAAAAAAAAAAAAAAAAAAAAAAAAGATGGTTTTTAAAGAAAAATCTAGTCTAGCAAATCTAAGAGAAGATTTAATCAAAGGAGTTTCCTACCAGCTCATTACAGTGGAGGAGAGGGAGGCTACATGGTGAGTCATAAGCTTACAAGATTCAGAACCTTTAACCAAGCCCTTTTTGGAGCTGCTTCTTAAAGTGGTATCCACGAACCTGAGATTGACGGATCCAGTGGTTGTGAGAGGGGGTGGGTATAACGGAGATAAGACAGTGTAGGCAGACAGAGGAAGGAGAAAATAGCATCTTTTTCACCATTTCCTCATTAAGATCTTATGATGATTGAAGAAGACTGGTTGAAACTTAAAGCATCCAGTAGGTGTTTGTTCTAACTTCCCTTTTCCACATACTATTTGGTTCACTGTGTGTAGGTCATTTAATTCTTGCTTTCTGAAGTGTAAAGTTCATTAAGCATTCATTCAACCAATATGTGCCAAGTGCCACCTATGTGCATAGCCCCATTCTAACTCAGCATGAATGTACAGTGATGTTGAAAACAGACAGACCCTCAGGGAGTTCAATTCTAATAGGAGAGGCAAATATTGAACAACAAAAATGAAAAAATACAGTCTTGACATATAATACTTTGTGTTTATATGTAAGAAGTTTGTGCTTTACATATTTTATGTACTCAATATGTAAGTAATTACTTACAAAGCTGCTGTACAATGATAGATTTCAGATATTAGGTATACAATGAATTGGGGGCAATGTCTTTGTTTTAGATACTACAAAAGGTGTAAGACAACACCTAACACATTGCTTAGAAAATACAACGCACCACATAAATGTACATAATTGTTCATTCAGAGTGTTACAAAGGTGGCACTAAATTCAATTTTATGGTTCTCTGTTTTAGGTCATGGCTTTAGAATGGCACTGACCTCTTGGATCTGATACTTAGATCCATACTCTCAAAAGGTCTTAAGGAATGACACACAACCGATGTGATCATGTCTTGCCCTCTCATCTGGGTATTCTGGTTGGCATAAAGGTAACGTCTTGGCTATGTTTTTTGACTTATGCATTGTGATTTTAGTGAATGCCTGCTCTAGCAGCTAGATTGTACTATATAATCACTTTTTATCCTGCATGTAATTGTTATATGTCTGTGGAGGCAGAAAAGACATTGGGTGTATCTTTTTGCTTTCTTAGGTAAATTATCTATTGGTACTTGTACAGTAACCATTGAAACAATAATTGTTTAGGAAGTGTTAATTATAATGATTAATTTTATATGTCAATTTGACTGAATTATGAGATCATCCAGATAGCTGATAAAACATTATTTGTAAGTGTATCTGACAGGGTGTCTTCATTGGAATCAGCAGACCGAGTGAAGAAGACCACCCTCACCTTCATTATCTAATTCGTTGAAAATCTGAGTAGACAAAAATGGTGGAGAAATTATAAGTTTACTCTCTCTAGATGAAAAGGAACACCTAACTTCTCCTTGAGAGGGGTACGTTAGCCTTTTTGACCTTCAAAGTTGTTCTGGGATTTGAACCAGCAAGCCCCTGCCTCTCTTTGATTGAATTATATTGTTGGTTTTTCTGGCTCTTGATTCAGGATGGAAGGCTGTGGGACTTTTCAAACTCCATAACCATGTAAGCTGATTTCCAGAAAATCTCTCTCTCACACACACGCACACACACAAAAACAAAAACAAAAACAAAAACAACCCCCCCCAAAACAACCCAATAAATTTCCTCCCATATCTATGTCCATATCCATAAGTAGTAATCCATATTCCATGGGCATATTTAACTGATGAACCCATCAGGGGGGTTTGATAATGGGGAAGAGCTACATGGTGGGTGTGAGTGGGAACTCTTCACGCTTGGCTGCAGCTCTGACTGGCTGCCATCCTGCACTGCTCCATGCCTGAAAGCTGTCTTCAGTGCAAATGTCTTTTCCTTCTCAAAACAGTGTATGGAGGAACAGAAAAAAACAAGAAGGTATTTTGGCATTTCTGGAAGCTGATTGGTCCAACGATATTGTATCCCTTGAGAACATCTTGCATTCAAAAGGCTTATTTACTATTTATTTTTTGCATGTATGAAAATGAAACTAATGATATACTTACTTTACAGTAGTATGAAACTTTTTTTGTTTTTTGGGGGGTGGTACCAGGGACTGAACTCAGGACCTTGCACTTGCCAGGCAAGCACTTAGTCCACTGAGCTATGTCCCTGGCCCTGAAACTTTCTATCTTATGTGGAGATATCATTTTGAGCTCATAAATTCATAAAAAAGGTTTGTTGTATTCTGGGTTGGGAAGTATGTTTTATAAAAATAGGACAGTTAGGAGCTATTGTTTACTATTGTTTTTTAGGATTCCACTGTAATGTTAGCAAAATGAAAATGGCCTTAAAGGAGATTGAAATAGTAATAAACTATGTTAATATCAA
>PVJA010026392.1:0-29661 GCA_004027025.1 Myocastor coypus | reverse complement strand
GTTTGTTGGATTTGCATGTATTTGGTTGTTACAGAGTCTCACACAGTGATCTTCCTGTTTTCAGCCTCCCCAGCGCTGGGATCACAGCCTCGGTGGCCAGCTCAGCCCGCCCCAGGGGCAGAGCTAGCAGGATGGAGCCGCAGTCCCTGAGCTTGCCTACGAAGGCCGCCCCCTCTCCCCTCCCCGCGCCCCACACTATTGTTTTGGCTGCCTGCAGCTTTCCCGTGAGCCTTTAGTGCTCATCTGTAGCTAACGAACAGCAAGCTAATGCACCCCAGGAGTTTCAAACATTTTCAAAATATGTCTGAGGGAAGGAGGGGGCGTTCCACTGCCCACTGCCCTTTTGGTGGAATTTTACTGTTACACCATCGTTTTCAGTGTTTAGTTTATTGGTGGAAGAGACCAATGAGATGTGACGTGTCGTCTTCAAAAGTGTGACTTTCACGTCTGAGGCCGTTCTGAAGATGGGGACTGTGGATTCCTAGCCAAAAAAAAAAAAATCTATTGGTTTAGTTGAGAGAAAAAATAAGTAATTTGGGTTCTGAGTTTGAAAGCCACTGAACTTGATTAGAGAGTCTGACTCTTGCCTTGTACGATGCCTGGTGGTACAGGCATCTCTTGGGGTCAAGGTCGAAAGCCTCTGTTCCAAGACTTGGAAGCCACAAAGGTGTTGCAGGGGGTCTGATCCAAATGGGGCGCACCTCTAAAACCAGTACTCGGGGAGGCTGAGGCAGGAGAACTGCAAGATGGAGCCTATCCTGGGCAATTTAGGGTCTTACTGGTTTTTAAAATTAAAACATTTTAAAATGTAAAAAGGAAAGGCTGTTGCTCAGGCCCTGGGTTCAGTCTCCAGTACAAAAAGAAAAGGAAAACAGTGCAGCCTAGGAACTGTCCTCCACCCCAGCCCACCCCACCCCACCACCGCTCCGGGCTCCTGCCTGCCCCAGCAACAGGCCGAGAGCCCAGGGAAGAAGGCCAGGCGCCGTGCGGAGCCCGCGCGCTCCCGCCCGCTGGGCTCCTCCCGGTAGGGGGCAGCTGCAGCTTCAGGGTAGTCCCACCCGCTCCCCGGAGCGCGGTGCAGGGGCGCAGGAGAGAGCTCTCACTGGTGCAAATGGCCCCCGAGGTCCAGGCTGAATGGGGCCAGGCTGCCACTCCCGCGGGAAGCAGCGAACAGTGCGCTGCGCACCTCGGCCGGTGGCGGGACCCGGGGTTGCGCCTGGCCACGCCGGCCACCCCAGACTGGGCCACTAATTCGCACTGTACTGTGCTTTACTCCAGTGTACTGTACTGCGTTGTAAATGTAGACTTAAAAATAAGCACAATTCAGCTACCAAAGACTTGAAGCGTCCTTGGAACAATATGGGAAGAAGGTGGATTTCACAAAATTGAAAATTCAGAAGTGGTGCCAATTACACCCTATTTTGAACATTTGGTCCCAAAACGCAAAATATTCCTTTCATAAATGTTTCTGCTGATGAGAAGAAGAGATAATATTTTGGATTTTTCAGCGAACATAAAATGTATTAAAATCTATTTCAACCGTTCGTTTTACCTTTCCAGAATGTGACAACTGAAATAGGCAGTACGATGTGGCTTGCGTCCTTTCCTTTGGGCAGCGTCCTTTTAGACCATTTCTCCAGGTGTCCTGCGCATCGCGGAAGTGTCCCGCAGCCTGGCTGTCCTCAGCAGAGCCACCTCCTCCGCCAGCGGTCAGGTGGGTGTGGCCCACCGTGCTCTGGGAGCTGGGTGTGGGGGGAGCCGGAGAAGCAGCTGACTTCTGCCTGAGGACCGACTGAGCCGGGACCCTGCGAGCCCGGGGAGCCTGCTCCTCTCCGTGGTCCTTGTCTTCTGAGGACGCGTGCAGAGCACTTACCTCCACAAGGGGCCCGGGCACATCGCACAGGTGGCCTTTTCGTGGAAGAAATGACCTTATGAATTCTCTTGCATAAGAGTGACAAAAGAAGTCTCGGAGCAGGGGTGGTGACTCATACCTGCCAGCTCAGCACTCCAGGAAAGTGAGGCCGGAGCCCTGCAAGGTCAGCCCGAGCTCAATCTGGGCGACGTTGTAAGACCCTTGTCTCAGAAGAAAGAAGAGCCCAGTGTATGGCTCCTGCAGCTCTCTGGGTTCCCCGGGCTCGACTCCAAGGGCTGCCATAAAAGGGGGAGGAGGAGGAGGAGGAAGAGGAGGAGGAGGAAGAGGAGGAGGAGGAGGAAGAACAAACGGAGAAGCTGTCATTGTGCCAGGGCTGCCTCTGCCTGTCAGGGAATGGAAAAGAACTACAGGATAAGCTCGGGAGGACAGCAAGAGAGCAAGACTATGGCTGGTTTCTGCATGCACTAAAAATCCCTGCTTCTTTGGTATGGCAGTGACACACGCGCACACATCCAAAATTAGGATCAGATGCTTTGGATATTCAAATCTTTGTGTTTTTTCTCAAAGAATAATATATCATGAAGTTTTTCTCTTGGAAGAAAATATTCATCAGAAGTTGAGCATTCCGCCATCTGGAAGTGCTGTCATCTATTTCCCGATCTCTTATGCAATGTTTGCTCTTGCGAATCACACTAAAATCAAATATCCTATGCATAAATTTCTGTATACATATTTGGTTCCTTCGTAAGAGTGAATTCTAGGAAGTGGAATTACCAGACTGACAGGCAGAACAATTTTCGGTTCTTCTTCTATCTAGCATTAAAGAGGTCGAGAAACGCTTCGCTAAGAGGCCCAGATTCCCCGGGAAGGGTCCACTGGAGCTGCACACTCCAGGGGGCAGGAAGTGCCCAATGCGGCTGGCACAGAAGCTACGAAAGCCACACCTGCTGAAGCATGGCGCTCGGTTAGCTGAGAGTGACGTTTGTGAGCCAGGCGTGTTTGCTGAATCTGGAGAGGTTTCCGACTGTCACAGGACAGAAGCGAGGGGTGCTGGAGGCCTCCGCCAGAGGGAGGCCAGGAGCCGCTAAACTTCCGCATACCGGATGGCCCCACGATGAAACGTCAGTCCTTCTGAGGTTGAGAGTCCCGAGCTGCGCGAGCCCTGGTGTTCGTGGGGGTGCCAGCCCACATCTCTGTTACAGGACAGCCCCTTCCATGGCACTTCACCCCCACTATTTCCAAGGTCCCCCAGTACACAAGACGGGCAGGACGGGCTGTGCCCAGGCCCAGAACACGGCCCTTGGGACAAGCGCTCACAGCCAGGTGCAATGCCCGGACTCGCCACATGGTGGCGCGTAACGGCGCAAACCTAGGAGCAAACTGAGCCACGTTAAGGTGTTGCTCATAATGTGGAGAGCTGGCTGAACAGTGCTGCTTCAGGTTTGGGGGGCAGGCTCAGGGTCACCCCATTTATCTTATTAGGGAAGAGTGTGCCCATGATGAAGGCCCCAGAGGGGTGAACAGACACAGGGGTGCTTCCCAAGCTGGGAGTCAGCTCGCTGGAGCCTCATTCCATTCCCCTTAGTGTAGCCGAGCCTATGGGGCACTCCTGTTACCTACAGGGTTGTGTCAACCACTCTGGCCTGCCCTCCACCCTGCAACAAAGCAAGGTAAGTAGCATAAAGACACCAGCCTTTCGCCTTTGCCTTTGGCAGAGCATAGAAGGCTTCCTGGCCGACATCTCCTGAACATTGCTCTGGTTGCAGTGGTAAATCCAAATCAGGTCCTCCACAGCATTCCACCCGACAGGACTTGCCAACCCTCCTTCCCAGAATGCCTGCTCCCATCTGAACTTGAAGAAATCCTCCTCCTCCTCCTCCTCCTCCTCCTCCTCCTCTTCCTTCCCTAGGTCCCAGTTCGTCCGCCCTCTCTCTGCACAGCCCCCCAGCCAACCTGCCCCACACGTTTCTCTGGCTATTACAATGCCAAAAATCATCCATTAGACTCCTTCTGTGTTGTGACCCTTACACCTGCCACTTGTGGGAGCACTTCAGGAGCAAAAGGTACTTTCCCTTCTTAGTGACAAGTTCCTCCATGCTAGGATAAAATATCCCCCACACATACAAGGTAAAGGAGGGAAAATTTATTTGGGTGCATATTTCATAGAAGTTTCAGTTCCTGATCAGCTGGCTTCAAAGCGGGGCATTGGGCGTCCTGCAGGGGGATTCAGCAGAGGGTGAACAGTCCACAGCACAGCAGGCAGGAAGCAGCAGCAGGGAACCTTCCTTCCCCTCTTTATGCCATCCAGGCCTCAAGCCTATTGGTCGGTGCCAGCCACACTTAGTGAGTGCCTTCAGTAAACCCATCCATCCACACTCAGAACTATGCTACACCTACTGGGGAGCTAATTCCATGTCACATGCACTTCACCCATATCCATTCACTCAGGCCGCGTCCACAAAGCCCTGTCTGTGAGTGCACAGGCTCTGAGCGGACATCTCACCTAAATACACACAAAACAGTTCCTCCCTGTCAGGCCCCTCAGAAGTCAGCTGCTCGGTATTTCTCAGCGATGTGAGCAAGGGCACAAGGCAGCGGCTGGCGAATGAAAGCTTCCTTCCGTACGTGTCCCTAACTTGCTCAGCTAACTGCCTCCTGATAGTCATTCCCCTCTTCTGTCTTGTGGAGCGGGACCCATGACCTGGAAATGACGTCATTCATTCCCCAACCTTCTTTGCAGCTACGCCTTCCCATGAAATAAGTTCTGGCCAATGGCAGATAACAAAGGCATTGTGCAGCAGGGATATTGGACACGGCTTTGCGGCAAACACAGAACAAGTTTTCCTTCCTTGTCTCTTTCCTGCTGTCTGGAATCTGGATATAATAGAAGGAATTGAGGCTGAAAGCTACGCATGTGGAAGAAGAGAACAAGGGACAGAGGCCCTGGGGTCCTCGATCGTTCAGAGTTGGTTTAGTCACCACGCTACCTACCTCAAAGATTATTTTTAAGGATCTGTAGACACTCGTAAGTTTAAACTCTTTGGCTGAACCCCACGTTTATAAGCAAACTCTGGAGCAAGCCCCACGGATTCCCTGAGCCCACACCTTCCTCTCAGCTTGGCGCACACTTGCCAGCCTCCCCGTGCCTCCGTGTTTCCCCTATGGCCTCCAAAGGCTGAGGAAGGCCTCAGCTCAGCGACTGCCGCTCACCTCTTTGCTCTGAAAGCTCAGGAGGGAGACAGGAAGCTGTGCTCCAGGGCCAGGGAACATCGTACATTCCTCTGGCAGCGCTCCAGTGACAGGTGAATTGTGTCACCTTCCTCCTGGGCACTATTAATATTTCACAATTTGAAGCCAAAGTCCTGGAGCACAGCTGTTCTCCTCCACTGCGTCTCTACGTTCCGCATTGCCAAGAGACAGCAGCCCTTGACCCCACACCTCTGCCCAGCCCCGGGGCTTAGAGCCGCCCGCATCCCTTCTGGCTGCTGTTCAACAACAGAATCTCTGCGCTTAAGATGAGACATCCCCACGGGGACAAGCTCTCGCCCTCCCCACCAGACCGGACTGGCCGGCGCCTGGAGCTGTTTAACTGCTTCTCCCGTTCCCTTGACGCACCCCACTTTGATCCCATGTTCCTGGGGGCTAGGCAGGTTTCCAGATAGAGCTTGTGTCCCCACTGTCCACCTCCTGTGGCCAGTGGCCTTGTAGAGGCATAAAACAGACCAGAGACCACCAGGGAACACCTCCAGGGCATTTTTATTTCACAGCCCCTACACAGGTTCCTATGCGGCTATCTTGGTAGAACAGGTAAAGACAGCTTGCCTGCGTGGAAGGAGATGGGGAGCCAGACCCCCACCCAGCTGCTCCTGCCCCTCGAAGCCCAGGTCTCCCAGTGGTGATCGTGACTCTCATGCCACCCCTGTCCTCAGTGCTCTCCCCAGGTGTGTGCCAGGTCCGTCCCTCGCCCCACTGAGTCCTTAGGTGGATGTCACCTCAGGGGCTTTTGCTGGTCACTTATTGGAAGCGGACCCCACTGGATGGCACCTTGAGTCTCACATCAGCCCGGTCCCCTGAGAAGCAGAAACAAGGATGGAATGAGGAACACAAACGTGTGTAAGAGGAAGCCCATGAGAGCACAGCGAGAGAGCAGGCCAGGCACCGGAGGGCGCGAGAAGCGGGCAGGAAGGGCCTCGGGCTGTGCCCAGGGACCTTCCCCAGCCACCAGCGAGTCCCACGTTTGCTTCTGTGTCCCTCCTGCCTTCCCTCACTGGCGGTGAGCAGGGGAGCTTTGTTCCCAGCACACAGCAGAACGCACTGCTGGGGACCTTGGTCACCCGCCCTGCTTGCGAAGAGTGGCCTGCCTGGCTAGCGTGCGTGGCCGCACCGGCTTCCTCACGGCATGTCGGCTGCCTGCCACTGTCTAGCATGTGTGCGTCTATCATGGTCTCGCGTGCCTCAATGTGACCTCGAGAACACCAGCGCGAAGCCAAGCCCGTTCTCTGTGGTTCGCTCAGCTCCTGGAACGCCAGCCAGAGGACTCAGCAAATGCAGGCTGGATGAGCCGGGGGCCTGGAGGGCGCGGCGCAGAGCTCGCAGCGCTGCGCTGCCGTGCCAAGTCTCTCGTGTGAGGTCATCAGCCGCCGAAGCGTGCAGTTGTCTCAGGAGTCCTCTGCCCAGCCCCACGCAGCCCCTCCCACGGGGGCACAGTGCCACAACTCTGTCCCCTGTCTCCTGGCTGCAGAGGGCCAAACCCTGAGGGCTAGGTGGGAACTGGATCCCACTAAGCAAATTTCAGCATCAGAGAGATCTGAGGAGAGCAGGACTGGGGTTAGTGCCGGAGCAGAACGGGGAAATGAACCCAGCTTCTCTGTGCTCTCCCTGTAATCCAGAGTGGTCTCCTCCAGATTAGTAAAAACAAAGAGCCCAGAGCCATGTGCATATCTCCTGCTAGCTTACAGGGCGCTCCAAAACGCAGAGGCTCCCTCGAGCATGACAAATTCCACTCCTCTGTGTGACAAGCCATGAAGACCACATGTGTGTGCTTAGGGGACAGCATGCCAGTCTGGCTTCCCCGGTGGCCTCTTGTCTTAGTGACTTTTTACTCACTGCTGGGACAAATACCTGACACTCGAAATGAAGGAAAAAGGAAAGGTTTATTTAGCTCGCAGTTACTCGAAGTTTCAGTCCATACTCAGCTGGATCCAAGGCGGAGAGGCACATGGCAGAGAGCAGCCGTTCATGGTGGCGGAACAGCAATGAAATGGTGACAGAGGCAGCCAGCCAATCAGAGCAGCAGAGCAACAGCATGAGTCTGTCTCTCTGTCTTTATATTACATTCAGGTTCTCGGCCTCAGCCTATCTGCCTTAGGCTACACCCATAATCCCAGAAGGGCTCAGACCCATAATTCCATCAGTACTAAAACATATAATCCCAGTGACTCATGAGTCAAGTATCAATCTCTAGAAGTCCCTGCCTCATGATTGCATGAGGCTTTGGGGGGACAACTAGACATGAACCATAGCACCTCCCCTTTCTGTCCTCCGCACAACTCTTACCCAAAGCTGCGGCAGTGCCGCCAGCATATCCCTAAAAATAGAACCTCACAAAGCTCCCAGCGGCTAGTGGTGACCTCTGACATTGCATTACAGAGCTCAGGATCAAGCAAAGGCCAGGGCATCTGATGCATTCGAGATGACAGAAGCCGCTATTACTGCCTGCTCCACTGACCCAGGGGAGGACTCCAGAAAAGGCATCTCAGGGACTCCAGCAGGAAAGGAAAGTGCCTGCATGGACGAGGGGTCTGTAAGCCCCGGCACCCTCCCTTCTCGCCGCACTTCCGCCTGACATGCACTCCACTCTGGGCATTATAGTGAGCTTTGCTATACTTAAAGATCTGAGTGAACAATTTCAACAGCACTAGTTAAGCCACCAAGTTGACCTAGCACGCATGTCAGACCCTCCCTTCCCATAAGCCCCCGGGGGCTACTTGCATGGCGTTCACTGATGTAATCCTACTCCCTGACAGATGCTGTCCGGCACATACCCTTTGCTGCAACTCTCAGTGGGGAAATTATTTTTTTAAAAAATGAACAACTTCATTAAATGTACATTTACTGAATATGGACTCTACGCTAAACTCCAGAGATAAGGGTATCCCTTCCCATAGATAACTAAGGAATAATAGAAAGGCACATAGTCAGCATAAAAGCAACGCATGCTGGATCAATCAGAATGTTATACCTGTAGGTGACAGAACACCCCCAAGATGTCACTCAGGCCTCAAGGGGTTGTTATGGCATCTCACTTGTCAGAAACCTAGGGGAGAAAATTCAGGGACTGGCTCCTTGGTCAGGAAGAGCGGGATCTTGTTTGTCCAGTTGTGGGCCCTCTTGGCCTCCCTCATAGTTGTAAGATGGCTGCTGTGGCCCCAACATCACCCCCTCGCAGCTGGTGTTCAGCGGCTCTTATGCTTTCTATCTGGATGTCCTCAGGGCCTTGGGCACTCACAGGCAGGGCTTTGGGAAGGTTTTGGGTGACCGGGCTCCCAGCTGACTTACTGTTGAAGGGCAGTGCACCATCAGGAGAGGCGGTCACTTGGCCGTGGCCTAGCAGGGCCGTCCTCCTTCCCTGGCTGCTCCGCCATTCTCTCTGCTGCCTGAACGTCTTCTGGGAGTGCCTCTGGGCCTGGAGTGGCCGACTGTGGCCTGGGCTGTGGACCAACAGTGTCACCACCCCTTCTACGGCGTCTTTCCTGTGCTTCTGCTACGCTGATTGCTTCTCGCATTCATTCCTTTTGTACATGTTTGTTAGACCACCAAGCGGCCAGGTAAGGGTCCAGCAGGGAGCGCCCAGCAGCAGCAGACTGGGCAGCAGCCAAGCCCTGGAGAGCGGGCACCAGGCTCACCCCCGGCTTCCGAGGGAGCTGATCCCTGCCCTGGCCTCCAGCAGTTCCTGGTCTCAAGGCGGGTCCCAGGCTCTGACCTCTGCCAGCCTGAATCCCCGGACTCCTTTAAATGTCACAGCCTGTCACTGCTCACCGTCACCGGACAGAGTGGTGTGGCCCTTGCTTTCTCCTGCCCTGCCCACAGCAGGGTAGGAAAGACACAAAATCTCCCTCTCCCAAAGCAAGCACGAGTCCCAAACTGACGTGGGTTTCTCCAAATGCTTCACCAGCCCCGCCACTTTCTCTTGTGCTGTTGAGAGAAGCAGCCAGGAGCTGCTGTCTCCTGGGCCTGAGGCAGAGGTCAGGGTCTGCTGGAAGCAGAGAGCAGGAAGAGCTGCACCTCGGGCTCTGACAGGGCACCTGGGTCGCCAGCCTGGCATCCCCATGCATCAGCAATGCCACCGGGCAGGGGCACAGCTGGCAAGCCGTGTGGTCTGGAAGCGACTGTCCACCGCACTGCACGAGGTGGTAAGGAGGACAGCGGCAGTGGCCTTCCCACTGCGGCAACACAGGGCCCTGGGGGGACGGGGAGGCCAAGGGAGGCCAAGAACCCCCAGGAGACTCCAGGCTGCAGCCCAGGGAAGGGGTGAACACAGCGGAGCGCGCGCTCTCCTCCGGCTCACTGAACATTGCTCACCTAACATTCCCTCCTCCCACCCACTCAGCCCTCGGGGTGCAGGGAGGCAGGCCGGTGATCTCTGTGCACCTCAGAAGCTCAGGCTGGTAGTTTCATCCCTACAACCTCCATGGCCAAGGCCACGTCATACTTTTAAAGAAAATATATCTTCCTTTTTTTTTTTTTTTTTTTTGAGGGGTGGTGCTAGCACAGCATGTGGCTCTGGGGATCTAACCCAGGTCCCCAGGCTTGCCTAAGCTTGCCTAAGCAGGCGCTTTAGACAACTGAGCTATCTCGCCATCTCACGGGCACTATCTTTCTCTTAAAAACCCAACTGCAGGGCGGGACACAGAGCTCAGAAGATTAAAATGCCTGCAACCAGGCTCAAGGACCCGGCGTGCAATCCCCGGCCTGCCGTACAGGCCCTGCCCAGGGGGCCTGCTGATGGTGATGGCGATTGAGAGCGGACATGGTGGCACGTGCCCGTAATCCCAGCTCTTGGGAGGCTGTAAACAGGCAGATCGCTGCAAGTTTAATCTAGTAGTGAGACCCTGAAAGTCCTGTAGACCACTTGAGAAAGAGAGAGAGAGAGAGGAAGGAAGGAAGAAAGGATGGAAGAAAGAAAGAAAGAAAGAAAGAAAGAAAGAAAGAAAGAAAGAAAGAAAGAAAGAAAGAAAGAAAACAACTCAGCACAACCGTTAGGCCACAACTATGAAGATTGGCTCCTATAAAACCATGGAGCCAAGTGTCTTGTATTTGAAGCCAGAAGGCTGCTGCCTTCTTCCCAACGGGACTCAAAGGACGTGTTACCCTGAATGAGAGTGACTGGAGTGTCATCCTCTCCTCTCAGCCCTACTCCTCCCTCCCCGCCAACCCCAGAGGAAATTTACATAAGATGACGTCGCAATCCCTTCCCTCTAGCCCCACAGGGTCGCCACGTCCCCTCGCTTGGGACAGCTGTGGCAGCGGCCCTCAGCCCAGCTCCAGGCTGTGTGATCCAGAATGGATTCAGCTGCTGAAGGACAAACTCGATCGGGGTAGACAGCTACCCTGGATGACCATGGTGGGGGGTCTGGGGGGAGTACTTCTAGGGCTGAATTCCACGTGTTTTGGCCATTGATCGAAGGCTCCCGATGCATTGAGAACTGTCAAGGACTGCAGTTTGCAGCGAAACAGCCTGGGAGGCTTGGTGGAATTCGCCACAGTGGCGCCCGCTCCACGTGGAGGAAAGACATCTGGGTCCGGGGTTTCTAGGGGCACGGGGTGCCCTCTCGCCTCCCAAGTCAGGACTGGCCCTTCAGGCAACTGCTCCCTCTCAGGCCTCTTTCTGAGATGGCCTGAAGCACACACACACACACACACACACACACACACGCCTGTGGCTGCTAAGAGCACTGAGCGGGTCGTGGGAGAGCTACAGAGAAGCCACGTGACCACAGCCACGAGGACACCCACCAGCAATCTGCCCCGGAGCAGGGCGATGGATGGTGGGGTCCGGATCCCTCAAAACTGGAGCCCACCTTTCTTTTGGCAGGGGGACTGGGGTTCGAACTCACAACTTTGCACTTGCCAGGCAGGCACTTGTGCCAAGGAGCTATCTCCCCACACCCCCTTTTCTTTCTTTTTTCTCTCTCCCCCACCCCCTACACTTGGTGCAGGGTCTCACTGCACAGCTCAGACTCTAGCAATCCGCCTGTTTTCAGCCCCCCCATCACAGGCGTGCGCCACCAAGCCTGGACTTGGTCTCCAGATGGGCATGCCTGCAGCGGGGGCAGGGGATCGAACCCTCAGAGCCTGCTTTTCTGGAAGGGGAACTGAAGGCATGATTTGTTTTGTGCTGTGAAGGATTCTGTTTAGAGGGAGAAAACACAAAGATGGGAGAAAATGTTTGCAAGCTGCACCTCTGACAAACGCCTTGCACAGGGAATGTATATAGAACTCTGAAAACTCAACAGGGAAAAAACAAACAAACAGTCCAATTTTAAAATGGCCAGACACAAAAACAGATATTTCAGCAGAAAGGAGAGACAGATGGCAAAAAAAAAAAAAAAAAAAAAAAAAAGAACAGAAGAACACAAGAAAAACGTTCGCTATCATTAGCCATTAAAAGACTACGAGGCAAGAGCCGCACTAATGTACCCTTACACACATGTCCTGGAACAGTTAAGATAAGAGGCAGCAACAGCAGCGCGGGTGCAGGAGCCGAACCCCGCACCCCGCCGGAGGAAGCGGGAGGGCACAGCAGCCTCCGCAGGGAGGGCCTGCCAGTTCCTTACAAAGTCAGAACAGGAAAAGCACTGACTGCGCAATTCCACAACTGCACTCCTGGGCATTTATCCCAGGAAAACAAAAACTTATGTTCACACAAAAGCTTACACACAAATGTTCATAGCAGTTTGTTCATAATAGCAAAACACTGCTGGGGACTTCTATGTCCTGTGATGGGTGAATGGTAGAGAATGTTCGTCTACAACGGCGAGAAATGAAGTGCCGCTGTCTGCACCAATCCAGATGGACCTCAGTGGTATTACACTCAATGAAAAAAAAAAAAATCAAAAGGTCACCCCGCTTTGACTCTGAACAACTACTACGAAGACAATTGCAATGTATTCATTATTGCAACTGTCCTACTAACCTGTTTTGAAACTGTCTCGTTGCTACTTGCTTCTCATTAAAATTAATTTAAAAATAAATAAAGTTACCCAGCTTTTAAATATGATTCCAATTGGCATTAGTCCATTTTCTAATGCTATTACAAAATCTCTGAGGATGGGCACTTTATAAAGAGAAGAGGTTTACTGAGCTCACAGTCGTGGAGGTTTGGGGTGATGGCGCGGCTTCTGCGGGGCTTGGGAGGTCCTGCAGTGGACAGTATCACAGCAGCAGGGACGCGTGCATGGGGGAGGATTACAACCACACAGCACAGCCAGGAGCAGAGAGCAGGAGCCAGCTCACGCCTCCCACCAGGGCCAGCCAGAGGCCCACCTCCTCTCCGCCCCACGGGGCAATCTTTTTTTTTTTTTTTTTTTTTGCCTTTTTTTTTTTTTTGAGACAGGGTCTCACTATGCAGTTGAGGCTGGTCCTGAGCTCACTTCTGTAGCCCAGGCTGGTCTCGAACTCGCACCAATCCTCCTGCCTCAGCCTCCCAAGTGCTGGGATTATAGGCGTGAGCCACCACGCCCAGCTCCACGGGGCAATCTTTATGGACCACTGGGACACGTATGCAAACCGTGGCAGCTCCTGACACTCTCAAAATAACAAAACCATGGAACATCAGAGCACATCAGTGGTTGCCGGGGAGGCAAAGAGGTAGCAGCAGGGTAGCAGGGTCTGTGAAGGAACAGTTCACGTGGCCATTGAGATGCTGGTCCTAGGATTCTACACACGGCAAAAGCACATGCACACACACATGCACACGTACACACACACACACACACGTTTGGGTCGGGTCTAGGTGTCCCTCAAAGCCTCATGCGGTCAATGGAGCAGCTTCTAGAATTTAATTCGGTTAACTCGATCTAATGCTGGGATGACTGGTTGAGTGCGACACTCTGGGGCAGGTCATCCACACACAGGTGTGAGGAGCGGGGAGGCCCGCTCATGGCCACGGCCCAGCCCCTCCCTTTGCTCCTCACTGTTTTGCCACGCCATGAAAGGCTGCCCTCGGCCGCGTGCCGCTCTTCCTTGCAGCCAGCAGGGTGTGGGACGAAGCCCCCGCTGCCTGCGCACCTTTCCTTCCCGGACTCTGGGTGGGTGGGAACTTTGTCCCAGCAATGCAAAAAAGTAACTAAGAAGGATGATGGAGTCTGTGCACAGGTGAAGCCACACACATGTGTGCACACGCATGTATGCACACACAGAGACGCACATGCAGTCTTAAAATGTGGAAATGGAGTAAGGCCTGCAGTCAGCTTAGCAGTGAGATCTCAAGGTCAGTTTCTTGGTTTTGACATTGTTTGATGGCTTTAAAGACGTCACTGCTGGGAAGATAACAGGAAGTGAAATAAATCATACACAGCGGCTTAACATCTATGTGGCTGCTCCTGTGTGGGGAACCCAAAGCCTGGAGTCAGACCAGGAGCAAAGGGACAGAACAGGAGGCAGGGAGCTGGGTCTTTCTCAAAGAGAAGGGGGACTGAGAGGTGGAGGGAGGGGAAAGAAGGGCCGGAAGGGAGCGGAGGGGAAGGAGCCGAAGGGCACAGCGCCCGGCACCGGCTCCCCACTGGGATGCGCGCACCACACCCCAGCGTGGACCACGCAGAGCACGTGGGCAGCCCGGTCGGGAGGAGCGGGGCCAAGGGCCAGGCACTGCAGACACTGCTGTTGCCTCATGGCCGAGAGCTCTTGTCACCTCCGCCTCCCATGTCCTTCACCCCCTCACAGACAGCACCTAACGGTGATGTCACCCTCCACTGCCCAAAGCAACCCCTCCAGTGCCCAAGGACCGTCCCTGTGCCCTCTCAGAGCAGGGCTTCAGAAGGCTGGGGCAGGAGGAGACAAGTCAGAGGCCAGCTGGGCAGCTTAACAAGACATTGTCTAAGCAGAGATAAATAGGCAGATAGGACGGGCGGGAGCATAGCTCCATGGGAGAGGGGCCATGGGCTCCATCTCTAGTAGTAGGAAGGAAGGAAGGGAGGGAGGGAGGGAGGAAGGAAGGAAGGAAGGAAGGAAGGAAGGAAGGAAGGAAGGAAGGAGAGAAAAGAGGAGGAGGAAGGGGAGGGAGGGAGAAAGGAAGAGAGGGCGAGGGACGGGGAGGCAGTGAAGGAAGGAGGGAGGGAGGGAAGGAGGGAGGGAGGGAGGGAGGAAGGGTGAGGAGGGAGGGGAGGGAGCGGAGGGAGGGGAGGGGAGACAGAAAGATTAGAAAAGGAAACTCTGCTGAGACCTGTCTGTGCTGGGCTTGTCCCATGCTGTCCTGACAGGGACACTGGGGGCGGACAGGATTGTCTCCCGCCTTGAGCTATGCAATGTAATAGGAAGTATAGCAGTGCTTTATTTTTAAATTTTATTTCAATGAAAGATGCATGGTCTCAAGGCCGTCAAGACCCCCCTCGTCACCACTTGTCATTCCTGCCGCCCTCTGAAGCAGCACTGGAAGTCCACTTTCGTGAGTGTCTGTGGCTCTTCTCCCGTGGCTGTCCTGGGGTCCCGAGTCCACTCACAATAGTTACCTTTCATGGTCCTTTGGACTTTGGAGGAGCCCCAAGCCCGACGGTCCCAGGCCCGGTGACTCCCGTGGGCAAGCGCCCAGCCTCGCGTCTTCACAAGCCTCCCTCTACACTGGACAGCCCTGGGCAGCAGCCTTTGCTGTCCTTTGACCACACTTCCTAAAGACACTCACTGAAGAGGGCTCTCAGAGCTGCTCCAGAGGGCGGCCAGGACACTGTGATGGGCGTGGCCTGAGCAGGGTGGAGTGTTAGTGTTCATTCTTTAATCGTCCCTTACATATGTTGAGCACCAACTCCAGAAGATTTGTTTCTCCTGACTTACCTAAATTCTTAGAGGACTTTGCCATGTCAGGTAGTGCTGCTTCCAAAGGCCCAGAGGTGGGGAAGCTGCGGGATCCCAGGGAGCGCTCCTGTGTCCTGACCTAGGGCTCAGCCTTATCAGTGGAGAGAGAAGTCAGGAGAGCGCTAGAACTAAGGACGGGGAAGGCAGGTCTAGAGACGGCTGTGCAAAGGGCAGAGCAGGCCAGGGAACACCTGCCTGAATGACAGGGTGGGGTCCCCTCCCACGCACACTTCAGCCACCTCTGCTCTCCTCTAGCCACACTCAGCTGCAAGCTGAAGACGAGGAGAGAGAGCTGAGGGTGGTGTCTAATTAGGCTTGGGGTTTTGCCAGGGACATGCAATGAAGTAAAACAGAAAATTTGTTGAGGCTACAAGTGAGGAAGTGATTTATTAAGGACCATGGAACTAGATTTTAAAAGGACATGAGGACTCTAGCAAAATAACGGACTGGGAGAAAGGTAACAGGGTCACGGGCTTATGGCTCCCTGAAACCAGCAAACCCTGAGGTCAGGCACTGGAAGAATTACACTGAAAAGTTAGGATCAGGCAGAGACTGGGATTCTTATAGCTGGGTTTGGGAAGGACACTAGTTAGCAGTCACCCCTTGGTCCAGTTTGGTCACACAATATGGCAGGCCCTAGCCGCAGACGATGGACTACATTTAAATTAAATACAATGAAAGAAAACTTAAAGCCCACTTCTTCAACTGCACTAGCCATTCTTCCTGTATTTGGCAGATACACGCTGCTGGCGGCTGCGCCCCTGAACAGGGCGCCCCAATGCGTTCTCATCATCACGTACAGCACTGTTGGGCCGCGCTGCCCGAGGAGTCGGCTGCACAAGTGCAGGACAGGACTCGTTACAGGGCAGCAAGGTCTTGGGCCGGATCGCTGCAGGGCACTGGCTTCTCGGCACGCATGTGCCAATCACCAGGAGCTGAAACCCGAGCCAAGCCGGAGAGAGTGACAGAGGCCTAGGGTCCCCATGCCTCAGGGTGCCAGAGCGAGCAGGGTCAGCACACAACTGCCATGAGATGACCTGTGCACAAACCGTAAAGTGAGGAGAGCATTAAAATGACCCAGAGGGACTGCGAGGAAACAAGGAAGACTCTACCCCATGTTGAGGCCTCAAGGCTGTTATGGTTTGTGTCTCACTGTCCCCCCAAAGCCGCATGCAATCGTGGAGCGGGGACTTCTACAGTTTGAGACTTGATCCATGATCCACTGGGATTATGTGTTTTAGTACCGATAAGATCATCGGTCTGAGTACTGCGAGGAATGGTAGGTGTGGCCTGAGGTGGATAGGCTAAGGCAGAGAGCCTGATGTAATTTAAAGAGAGACAGAGAGGCAGACTCAGGCTGTTGCTGTCTGCTCCCCCGTTTGGTCAGTTGCCTCTGTCACCGTTTTGTTGCTGTTCCGCCACGATGAACCGGATGCTCTCTGCTCTGTTCCACTCAGCCTTGGGCCAGCTGAGTATGGACTGAAACCTCCACAGACTGTGAGCTAAATAAACCTTTCCTTCCTTCATTTTGGCATTGGGCATTTGTCCCAGCAACGAGAGAAAAGTAACAAAGACAAAGGCCAACAAGAACTGTGGAGAAAAGGGAACAATGTCAACAAGGTCTTCAAGTGACAGCTAGATTCTGTAGGAAGAGAACTGGAGAGCTTTCAAAGATAATGGCAGAGTCAGGAGATCTCACTGACCACAGACCATGGACCCCAGGGCAGGGCTTCAGAAGACAGAGAGTAATGGATGATGGGTTCACAGGAGGACCTGTGCAGAGCTTTGTGGCACCCGGGGCCCAGGAGATGAGGAAGCCCTAGAAGCCAGAATTCCACGGGTCATAAGAACAGCAACTTGGACAACAGTGAGCTTGATCCTTCTGCCCGAAAGTACCAGTACAGTGAGCTCTAAGTGCTGCAGGAGGAAGAAGACTTTGGCCAGGAGCACAAAGAGTTCTGGAGCACCCTCTCCACTGCCTCTTAGGATGGAGCGGAGGCTCAGTGAGCACCTCTGGGATAGCAGGTGGAGGAGGCGCGAGGACTGTGAAGGGTCCCAGGGAGAATACAGACTCCTAATTTCCTAACCCTGCCCACTCGAAAGGCATTGGTGCTGGACAGTTCCCCAGAGGAGGTTGTTACACACAGGAGCCCAGCTGCAGGCTCAGCCCTGGGGGGCGGCCTGGGCCTGACTCCCCCGCAGGCCAACGGCCAACGCGCACCCTCTTTAAGCTTTCTGTCTTCTGCTGCCTCTGCGTGGGAGGCTCCTCTCACTTCTCCGAAGTGAGGACTGTCACCATCTGCTGCTTGGTGATGCTCCTTTTAAGTGCTCAGATAAGTGACACTGTTCACACGTTCACTAATCGGGTCAAGCATTCCCTGGGGAAACATTAATAATGAGCCTTCAGAGAACAAATTGCAAAAACAAGTCCACATAGTTTCGGTCACTTCCCAAGTATATGTCCCTGGAAACTGCATTAGCCTCTCCTCTGCAAATCGGAAATGTTATCAGTAACTTCCTCATAGGGCTATGTGAAAAATAAGTAAAGCAAATCCCAGTGCTTGGGAGGCTGAAATCAGGAGGATCACTGTGGGTCTGATCTGTGTAATGAGACCCTGTAGATCTTGTACTAAATACATTAAAAAACAATGATGAGTAAAACAGTCCCACAAGTCCATGAAAGTAACGGGTGCCATCCAAGGCAGTACCTTGTAACAAAACTTCAATAAACATTGGTCACTATTAGTCACAAATATCTTTTGCCAGGCTCCGTGCTAAAAACTTGCCTTCTAGTTAGGGTGACAGTATCTAAATCCATATGGCATAATTGTAATATGCTTAGGTGGGAGCCACTCTGAAGAAAGGTACACGAATATTATTAGAGTATCAGGAGAAGATGGCTTCATTGTGCCTTGGGCAGCAAGCAAGTGTCCTGGGAGTGACATCTGGAAAGATCTTTTCTGACGGACAGGGTCCGTGCTAGTTATCTTGGGTTGCTGCAACAGAACCCCATAAATCAAGCGGCTTCCAGACACCAGACGGGTATTGCCTGCCATTCTGGAAGCTGGGAAGTCCAAGGCCAGGCCGCAGTATGCTCAGGGTCGGGGAGAGTACGCTCCCCGTTCACACTCAGCACCTTCTCCTGGAGTCCTCAGCCAGCAGAGGGGATGGGGAAGCTCCCAGGGTCCTGTGTACAGGGGCTCTGTCTCCACGCAGGGCAGCTCAGCCCCATCCCTCCACCGTCTCCTGACAGCCGGCCTCCCAGCACCAGTGCTTCAGGGCCCAGGGCTTCCACATTTGCAGGAAGACAGACTTACGGCCTACGGCAATGGTATTACTGTCCAGAGGGAGAACGGGAAGCATGTTCCAGAGTGAAGGGACAGTGTGGTACCTGGAGGCAGTGCGGCATTTCCTCAAAGCTGGGGGTGCCGCAGTGACCAGAGCAAAGCCCCCAGGGCAGAGCGGTAGCCACGTGGTGTGGAAGGCAGTGGTCCCCTATGGGGTGGTGTCTGCCTCACCAGCCCTCAGCCCTGGCCTTATGGGTCGTGGGCCATCATGAGCGGAACTTAGGCTAGAGAGTAGACTGAAAGAGACGGGAGGCCCCAGAGGATCACCCAGATGGCCACTGCCCAAACTCCCCCACAGCTGGGTCTCCCAAAGGCCAGCACAGGTAGCAACAACTCCTCTCTCGAGTTAGCTCTGAAGATCTCAGACCACCTTTCCCACCACATTGTATTCGTCATTAGATCCCCGAAGAAACTCAGGAGTAGGGAAAACGGAGTCTTATTCCACCTCTGGACAAGAGAATTTGAAGTCATTTGACATTGAACGCTGGGTGAAGGGTGAGTGTTAGGGACTCCGACCTGTCTGAACTGCACAGGTCGAGTGGGTGGGGAGCAAATGCCGACAGAGAAGGACGGCCAAGGACAGGTGGCAGGGACACCAAAACGCGTGATTCTACTAGCAAGTTGGGAAAGAAAGCGGGTGATGGGGTAATGAACCCGGCACGGAGCACACAGGGGGCCGTAGGGGTCCTGGGCTGCTCAGGACACACGGGAGGGAAGGAGCGGGACAGGAACTCATGCAGGCAGGGAGGAAAGAGGAAGACGGCCTGCGACCTGGCGTCACCCAGGCGGGCACCTGTGCGAGTGAGTGACCCGCCGCAGGAGCCCGGGGCTAAGCCAGGGCCTACGAGCAGCAGAGCTTCCCAAATGTGCTATGGAACCCTGATAACCGCAAGGATTCCTACTGGCAAAGGGGAGCAAGACTTCGGACGATGAGGGACTGCCCTGAAGATTTCTAAACGCAGCCATGTTGGGCAGGAAACGAACCCCGCCTGGAGCAGATGGTCTGAGCCCCATTCCTGACCCCCTATCGCCCCTGCTGGCCGAGTCCTGGGAGCAGGGAGCACCGTGGCAGCCGGGGCTGCTTTACAGGTGGATGGAGAGCTGGCGGAGCAAGATGAGGAGGAGCCCCGCTGCGCGAGGGGTGGGAAGCCCGCTCGGAGGAGCTGCTCTCGTCCTGGGCGGCACGGGTAGGGCGAGAATTACCGCCCTTAATTAACAGCATCTAGAAATCCTCCTCATTCTTAGTCACTGCCTCCGGAAAGTCTTTCCTCCCTCCGCATAGTCAGTGCTCTGGGGTGCGCTAGGTACCCACATTCCCCCTGGCCATGGCAACTGGTGCTACTATCACGCTTGTGCGTGTGCCTCCTGCTGCTGTGGAGACCTGAGATGACTGCGGCGATTCCCGCTGTTCGCGAGCACAGGTCCCACCTATGACTTGCTTCCAATCAACCAGGGGTTGGAAAGGGACCCCCATGATCAACACCCCACTATGTAGGACTGTCTCTGCCTACTGCAGAGGAGGAAGAGCCTCTCCGTGCTGACTTTCGAGGTGGCATCGAAGCCTGTGTGGAGGCCTCTGCGTGCCATGGCCGACCTCAGCCCAGCCAACAGCCAGCCAAAGTCCAGGGCCCTCAGTCAGACTCTGGTAAGAAGGGCAGCGCTGTCTGCGAGACAAATGAGATCCAAAGCAGGGTTTTCACCGGGCAGCCTGCTCGCACGCTGAGCTGAGAACCTGCGCCAGTCCAGACTCCTGGCCCACAGGAAGTGGGAGGTACGCTGTGCTCCGGGACGCCTCCAAATGTGTCCTAATTTGTTGTAAGGACAACGCTCTGGAAGGGCGGGCATCGCCCGGGTCAGCCTTCCTGTGCCGGTGTTTAACAACCATCCACCAGATGCGTGACTGAGTGAGCGTGCGTCGTGCCTACGGTATTCCCAGCCACTCCATAAAGGCTATTTTGACGGAAGTCTTATGGAGCGAGAAAAGATAAAGGGTGCATCTGAGATTCACACACAGAAAAGGGGATAGCACTGAAATGATATCTTAAACATTAATCTTAATCACTAATCTCCAGAAAGGAAAGCTAGCCGTCTGAGCCAACAGAATGCTGCCATAGACATGAGAGGACCTGAGGTAGAAAAGAGATAAAAAATGGAGGCCATGGCCAGTGAGTCAGTTGCTTGGTTTTGGCCTTCTTTCTTTGCTTGTTAATAACTTTGCCTACAGAAGCTGTGTGTTCCAGCTCTGGCAGCCGGGTGGGTGAGGGCACTCTGTGGTGTTTGCTGGGGGATGCCTTCCTGGTGGAACGTGGCCACAGGATTCACTGCGCTTTCCTTTACCCATCTCATGCAGGCATTCAGAAATGAGCACTTCCAGACTGCCTGAGAAAGTGGCACAAATGTTGGGCAAGTACCCTCGAAATGAGAGGGAGTGTCTTTGGGGAAAGGCAGGTTTTTACAGTCATTCATCTTTTAAGCAATCACTGCATGTGTCTGTCACACCCATGTTCCGAGCTCCGGGCCTTCGGGATACAAAGCAGAACTCTGCTCTCCCTGTAGTTGGATGAGGCCACAAGGAGAGGCCGGCATGGGCGGAACCTGAGCGCTGAGGTGTGTGAGGCCTTTCCCGCTCGGTTCTCTTCCTGCCAGGAGAGCCACGAGGTTCCGACACGAGGCTGCCCATCGGTTAAGGGTTTGCCATGAAAATACTGTGAAGCAGGCCCCTCGCGGCCCTCCAGTGGGTCCAGAGTATACAAAATCCATCTTTAGCTTCTGTAAGGTGGCCCCTGCTGCCGCTACTGCAGCTGCTGCCCCAGCTGCTGGTTCAGCGCCACCCCCGAATCTGGCCCGACAGATGTGCTGCCTCGTAGAAAACATTCTCCTCTCAGTCTTCTCCACAAGGATACTTCAAAGGCACAGGGAAAAAGCTCTCCATCCACTTTTATCCCAAAACCTAATGAAGAATTTAGACAACGCTAATGCTCTTTAAGCAACTGTTGGACAAATGGGCCCTCACCCATCCCTGAGGCCCTGGCTCCCCATCTGTGGTACAGGATCACAGATTCTTTCCTTGCTCCCCCTACTTGGCAGGGGTACTGGGGGCTCAGCCAAAATTTTTGTAAGAAACGCTTTTGGAAACTATAAAGTGATGCCACATCCCCAGCATTATTCTATAAGTAGTGGGGAAATGTCCCAGTATTTCCTCGTCCCGGGACTATTCTGGTGTCTTCACTAAGTGCCCACATGCCCAGTCCTTGAGCTCTGCTGTGGTTCTTGAACTCAGACATAATAATAGTCAGTATCTATTAATACATAATATCTACCGGGCACTGGATTGGATGAAAAGCTCAATCCAAAGGCATGGGATCATTTTTCCAATGTCAAGTAGATAGGAGGAGTAAACTCAGGAGCTCTTGTCAAAGACATACAAATACTCAAACGTGAACGGGTGGCCCTTTCCCAAGATGCACTCTCACTCCTGAGGAAGCCACAAGCTGCTCGTTCTGCAGGCTGCGCAGAGCCCCACAAGCTCGGTGCGCCGAGCATGGCCCGAGAGGCACAGCGAGACTCGGTAGAACGTCCACGTTCCCCACTCGCTCCCCAGCTCGCAGGAGCTGGGCCACACCACATGATTTCCCATTCCAACAGTCTTGCACCACGTAATGACTTTTCCACCAGTGGCAGGCCACAGAGAGAGCTACAGCAGCCTCAGAAGAACGCAACGGAGCCACAAGGTTCCCACTGCTGGCCCTGTGCTCTTTCCACGCTCAGATGCAGTAGGACAGCTGCAGCGTTCAGCTCACGAACGCCCCCTACAGGTCCCCGGCCTGAAGCAGCAGGCCGGGGCACACAGTCACGTGATATGTTCAGGTCCACGTAAGCCCACGCTAAGATGTGTGCACTACCATGCATTTCTCAGAATTTACCTAGTGATGAACTGATACATCACACACACACACACACACACACACACACAGAGAAGAATCTACTTTTTACTTTTTACTCCAGGAAAGTTTTGGCCACACAAAGACATTTAAACACTGTCACCTTGGGTCCCCGAGATAGATCAGAGGGCTAAGTGTCCCCTTTGGCAAGCGCAAGGACCAAGGTTCAATCCCCAGAGCCACATTCCAGGCAGGCCCAGCCCCAGGGCATGGTGAGCCAGCCACCAAGTCCAGGCGTGGTGGCACACACCTGCAATCCCAGCACTGGGGAGGCCGAAAACAGGAGGATCACTATGAGTCTGAGCTGTGCAGTGAGACCCTGTACCAAATACAAAAAATCACTGTCACCATAGCGCAGCACCTGTGCAGGCTCAGCAGGTCCTGAGCCTGGAAAGCCCCCACCAGGAACACTGGCACTCAGCAGGCACAGCCCTGAGCTTCACAGATTCATGTCAGTGTTTGTCGCCAAAGCCCAATGGCAGCCCAATGCCCAATGGTGCATGCTTCAGGGCCTGAGGGTCCTACAACTTGGAGATCCCAGAGAAGAAACCTGCCCACGCCCCTTGCCAAAGGCTCCTGCCCCTTGCGAGTCCCCAGCTGAACACAGGCACGGGGTATGCTAAGGATTTAAATCCCGTCCCCGCATCTGTCAGCACCAGCTTCCTCACTCGGGGCCTAGTATTCATCCTCTCTAAGCCCAGGTTTCCCTACTGTAAAGTGAGCGTGGTTTCTGTCTTGCCGGGCAGTTGGCAGGAGCGACGTTAGGGCCCTGCAGGGCATTTCGCACCAGACCTGGCACAGGAGAGAGGGGGCTGCGTTCCTTACAAGCGGGGAGGTTCACATGGCCCGCCCAGTCAGGGAGGAGAAACTGAGATCGGAGAAGATACAGTTATGTACCCAGGAGGCTTCTCGAGGAAGAGCCTGATGCAGACCTGGAGCCGCGGAATTCCGAAGCCCGCGCGCCTGACCAGTGGGCCACACTGCCCCTCCCCTGCAGAGGGCCCCTTTTGATGTCTGGAGGTCACAGCCCAAGCTTGCCTCTGCAGCCTTTCTACCCCAGCCCTCTGAACTCAGGATCTGACAGGACCTCGCAACTGTCAAAGTCCTGTTAGTGATCAAGATAACCCTCGCAGGCAGCGGCCGGGCCGCCATTATGTGCGAGCCCCGAGACACCGTTCGAGCCCGTTTAACTTCCTTCCTCAGAGCTCTAGACAGTGCCATGCCCAGACAGGCACTTAATAAGCGTCTTTGATGAAAATCTGTGAGCTGTTAAGGCCGGGACGCATTCATTTTCCCGGTACCTACCTCATATTTGATGCCAGCACCGAGCTGCAGGAAGCAGGCAACAAGAATAATTTAATAAAAGCGCAATTGACGCTAAAGGCCGGGGAAAGAAAGCGAGAAAGGGCCGGCTGGGCACCACTGAAATGTTTGAAGCTGTGCTTTTGTATCTTCCAAGCTGAATTCGGAAAATTGTTGCAACCCCGGTAGGTGGCTGGAGGGTGACTGTGTGTGGTTTCAGAGCCTCGGGCTGCAGCGTCCCTGGCTGGGAGCACAGACCCAACTGCATCCAGGCTGCTGTGCAGTCCAGGCCCGACTCTGGCCCCCGGCACCGGAGACCGGAGAAGGTGTTTGTGAGGAGCACCTTCCTGGGAACGCTAGCCTCTGCATTTCTTCATGATGAACCGGGGAGAAACGCTGGGCTGGGCGAGGGTCCGGAGCAGGGCCAGATAGCCAGCGCTGCACCCCACAGTGCCGCAAGGGTGAGGCGACTGCTCCGGGGTGCTGGGTGCTTGGGGGGCTCATGGTGATGCAAGCCCTGGAGAAACTCAGTTCTCCCTACACACAAGAAGCTTGGGATGGGACTGGGGAGATAGCTCCGTGGCACAAGTGCCTGCCTAACAAGTGCAAGGTCATGAGTTTGAACTCTGGTTCCGCAAAAAGAAAAAAAAAGCTCTGGGCGAAGAAGAGCCAGAGCTACTCAGGGAGCTAGAGACTAAAATGGAACCTGAGGTCAAAGCGAACAGCAAGCCTGCTCCTCACAGGCCCCATCCTGGCTCTGCCCCCCTCCCCCCGCACGCTGCCTTCTGTTCTTCCTGCCGTCTCCTCAGTCTCCTCCGTTGTTCCACAAAGGTTAGAGGAAAACAGCCGGAAGGGAGACTAAGCAGACAGGGCCAGGCAGCATGCCCCTGGGCGGCAGGCCCTGCTGATAGCCAGCTCCCACGCCCCATGGGGCTGGCCCAGCCGCACTGTTCACAAGACCGGAACCCAAGCCACGAGCCACAGCCGCAACTTTCCCGTCCGTGTTAAAAATAAAAAGAGGCCAAATTCATTTAAATCATGTCTTATATCCAAAATAGCATTGCTTCAGCATATAATCAGCATAAAAATCATCAGCGAGGTATTTGACATTTTTGTTTTCATTCTAACTCTTCCAGTCCCAATTTCGGCATGCATTCGGCATGCAAGTCCCAGGGCCAAGATGGCGATGTGGTGTTCTGCGCACTGGTTGCTGGTGACTCTGAGGAACCCCAGCTGCTGGCTGCAGCAAGGAGAGCAGTGTGCGCACTCTGGGCAGGTGTAGTTGGGACGAGCCTGGGTCTCCACTTCATGCCTCTCCTGGTGCTCATGGCCCCTGGATCCTGCTGACATTGAGGCTCTGTGTCAACCTCCCGGGAGCAGAAAAGCGACTCTTTTGGTACCTCCTCTTCCACAGGAGCACACCTTTGCCAGAGGAGGTCATTTCCAGATCCTAGGATATCTGCTCTGCTCCTCTGCAGACCACACATGGATTTCAGGTGGCAGAGTGGACATTGCTACTATCGCGGTGGCCACCAGCATGGCGGCTTTTACCATGGGCCCTTTTGTGATGTGTTCCACATGCTGGAGACGTGGTGGCCGTGGCTCTATCATCCTGAGCCCATGTGTGAGCTGCCGAGGTGCCAGACAAATCGAGCAGAAGAAATGAATGATGGTCCCCTAGCCTGCAGGCATCCAGGATGGACAGACTATGCAGATGACTGAGAAAATGAGCCATTTTCATCGCATTCAGGGTGCTGAAAAGCCCCGTGCTCTGGAGGGATGGTGTGCACACCCAGGTGAGGTGAAACAGCACCCTTAAAAACGCAGCCTTGGCCCGGGAGAATTGTTTGGGCTTCATCTATCCTTTCCCTCACAGTCTGATAGCTTCCTGAAAACTCCTATGTGGGCTCAAAAATGCAGCTCATGAGTGGGTACAATAAAACCGTACCAGCGCTCTCATTGGGAATTTGTGTCAACAGCCACGCTGCTAGATGTGAGTGGTCAGATCTCTGGAAGGAGGCCTGCAGGGGAAGCTCGCCTCTGTCTTGGAAGGAGGTGGGCAGAGGTGGACAGGGAGGCTTTCAACTATTCTTGCCCCCAAGCACAGAAAATTGTTCTCCAGTAACCCCGGGGGCACTCAGTCCCTGGAACTCTGGCCAGACCCAGCCCTGAGGTATAAGTAGCGCGTACCAGCGCTCTGATGGGCTCTCTTGCATGGGAAGTGAAGTCTTGAACAGAAAGACATCATGTCACAGAGCTTCAGCACTGAGTCGGGCGGCTGGGAACACTGCAGAAAGCGCAGGCTCAGTAGTTCTACCCCCACTCAGAGCAGAGGCCTTGTCCTTCGTGAGACTTCCGGATTCTCGAACTTTCCCAGTGCTTTACTAAGAAATGCTTGGCGCTGTTGTACACCAGTGTGTGGGGTCATGGAGCCAGAAAGAGGTGCAAGGAGGCTTCTAGTCTCTGCCCACCTCTAAGCACCACCACGTTTTCGGCGGCCATGTAAGGACTGGCCAGTCTGCATGCTCCACACTGGGAACATTCTTGCCCACGTTCCTTTTTCTAGCTGTTAAAATCTGGGCAGGGTGACGAGTACTTGAGTATGGACATAAAGGGACTCCTGGGTTAGAATCCGGCACCGCTGCGTCCTGGGGAGACGGGTCAGGTATGTTCCGTGACTCCACACCTTGGTTTTCGCATCTGTATAAAGAGAAGGACCACAGCACTTACCATGTAGGGCTGTGTGTGCTAAGTGAGTTTATTCACCCCAGATGCTCAGAATAGCCCTCCACCCCAACACCTTCCGCTGCCTCCTCTCTCGTCCAGGGCTGTGGCCTCTCATAGCTCAGGTACATGGCCCTCTACCTGCTCTTCCCCATCTGCAAGTGTTAGAGGCCTTCGTACACTCTGTAGTGGTTGATACATTGTGTCAACTTGGCTGCATGAAAGGTGGTTGATACATTGTGTCAACTTGGCTGCATGAAAGGTGGTCGATATATTTTATCAATTTGGCTGCATTGCCTGGCTGTTTCACACTGCCAGCCATGAGAGCTCTGCCCCAGAATAACTCATTTTGGACTTTATCGCCTGGCTTCCTGCACAGACTCGTCAGCCTCTAGTTTGGACCCTTCAGCTTTCCGTAGCAGATTCTTCGGCCTTTGCAGACACAACGGCTCACTGGTAGAGACTGTTAGGAATGGGTAAAAACCAGTTAGGACCAGTAGAGACCGGTAGGGATGGAACACTGCGGTGAGTATAAAAGCCTCGGGACTGAATCCTTCAGTGGGCGGTGTGCAGACGCTCTCGGCACACTTCCCCATCTGACTCTGGCACGGGCACATCTTGTGTTATATCTCTTCCTTGTATTGCATCTGTTCCTGTAGTAAAACCCTGACTAGAACACCCTCCCTGAAACCCACGAGTTCTCCAGCCCTGCCTACAGCCACCACTTAATTTGCTGTGTGATTGTGTGGCTCCTCCCATCAGAAGGCAGACCACGGGCTCTGTCGATACTTCCTACCTCTTGAATTGAGAGTGTCATGTGGTCTGCCCTGGCCAACAGAATTTAAAATGATGTCATCAGCTTTGAGCTGGACCTCAAAAGACTGAACACACCTGCTTTGCCTCTCCCTCCTTCCCTCTCTCCTCCCCTCCCTCCCTCTCTCCCTCCCTCTCGCCCTCTCTCTCTCCACTCCCAGCCTCCACCTCCAGCTGGTCGGCTAGACAGGAAGAGACATAGACCCTTTGGCCCGAAGCTAGCGCCATCTTCTGATGGTGGCATATTGGCCTCGCTGAGCCAGAAGAGGCACCCAGTTGACCCCAGCCGCACGGCCAGTTCACCACGCTAAGTACCTGACTGGTTGCTGTTCAAGCCACTGATGCTGACAGAGGTTTGCTCCAAAAGTTAACTGATAATCCGAATGTTCTAAGCCGTAGTTTCCTTGATAACATCATCAAAATCATGAACATAGAAATAACTGTAAGTGAGAAATTACACAGGATGACACTTAAAAATTGTCACCATGGTCCTAAATACTGCGTGGTTATAAATTATAACAGAGAACGGATGACAATGAACCTTTTGCACACCTTATGTGTCAGGCCCTTTAATGACGGTAACAATTTGAACCTACCTGGCCGTTTCTTGCCAGGCACCATGCTAAGTATTTGCCTTAGACAAGGTGGAGCAGCTGCCCGTCACAACTTTACAGCACAAGTACTCTCTTATTTCCATTTTACAGGTGACAAGACTGATGCTTACAAGGAACATATAATTTCCAAAATATTACAGAGCTGGGGAAAGGAAGAAGAGCAAAACTTCCATGAGACTGTCTCCAACACCTGCGCTCCTAACCGCTGTGCACGTGAGCTTCAGGCTGCGGAATAAACGCCTGAGGTGGTCAGTTTACGAAGAGAGCAGTCTACTTCCTGTCACACTGTGTGAGGTTTCACCCCTAGTGATTGCCCTGTGGCTGTTGGCCCTTGGAGAGCGGCAGAGGGCAGGAGAGAATGTGACAGAGTAGAGCTACTCAGCCCATGGCCGGGAGGCAGAGGTAACAAATTCCAGGAAGAGCCTGGACCCTACAGTCCCCATGGCCGAAACTCCCACCTGGGCCTGAGTCTTCAGTTTCCACTTCTCCTAGCAGCACCCAGGCCTTTGATACCTAGTGGGGACCCCAAGATCCAAGCTACAGAACCATTTCCCCCAGTGGGCACCACACAAGTGGCATCAGATTTAGGCTTTTCTACGTGTCACCGTGGCAGCCGCTGGACCACGCCCTGGCACTGTCTTGCTTCCTTCCTGCTCCTGTGCTTTGCCACAGTCCACCAAAGGCCACGCATGCATTGTGGCAGAAGGAAGGCCCGGGAGCCGCGTCTTACAGCAAAGACCCAGAGGCAGCGTCTCCAGGAACCAGGCCAGGACCACAAGGATAAGGCACAACATGCAGGACCCAGGGCAGAGGGCCGACAGGGAGGTGAGGCACTGCACCAGCCTGCTTGGGGCCGCAGCACGGTACCAGAGACTGGGTGGCTGGAAGGACAGAAGCATCTTGTTTTGCCACTCATGAGGCTGGGAGCCCAAGGCTGAGGCGTCAGCGGGGCTGGCTCTCCCGAGGCCACAGCCACGGGCTGGATGCGGCCTTCCTTTGCGGCCTCCTCACTCAGTCCTTCCTCCTAGCCAGTGTCCTCACTCTTGTTCCTCCACAGATAGCAGTCAGATTCCTCAGGCCCAGCCTAATGACCTCACTTTGACTTAATTCCCTCTACAATTCCAGTACAGTTGCATTCTGATATTCTGAGGCGCTGAGGGCCAGGACTTCACACGGGTCAGCCCACAACGTCCACAAGTCAAGCTGGAAGCCAAAGGCAGGGCTTCATCGTTGGAATTCAACACTTTTGCAGTTGGGTCCCAGGCCACCCTTGCCATCTTCACATGGAGCAGGGGAACCTAGGGCGCCTCTACCTCCCTCAGGGTCAGGCTCTTCTCTCAGAGGTGGGAAAGTCCCTGCAAGTCTTAATTCTTCCATCCGTTTTAAAGACCAAACTCCCCGTGCAATCATGCCTTGGTACTCACCTGCTTTGACACTCATTAAATGTGGAACTGGACACATGTTGATGTGAAAGCTTTGCCCCAGCACCCAGGGCACTAGACAGTGCTGTTGGTGTCCGTTGTCCTGTGGCCCATGACCGTGCCAGCCCAGACAGCCGGCTGCACTCAGCAACCTTGGCACCTGGCACACTTTGGAGGACCCGCAGGCCATGGCGACCCAGTGGCAACCAGAAGGCATTGTCCTAGGATGGCCTTCAGGAGTCCCCAGGAAACCCCATCCTGTGAAGCTGTCCCACAAGTCACATCTGGAAAGCTTGTACTTGGGGCTGATTTTGCCCACCCCACCTGCCTGTCACCCTCGTGTTTTATGGGTAGAACATAAGGGGAACAGCTGGTCGTGGCGGTGCACGCCTGTAATCCCAGCACTTGGGAGGCTGAGGCAGGAGGATTGGTGCCAGTGTGAGACCAGCCTGTGCTACAAAAGTGAGCTCCAGGCCAGCCCAAACTGCATAGCGAGACCCTGTCTCAGAAAGACCAGAGAGACAGAGACAGAGACAGAGACAGAGACAGAGACAGAGA
>PVJA010026391.1:15211-29814 GCA_004027025.1 Myocastor coypus | reverse complement strand
TTTTTTTTTTTTTTTTTTTTTTTTTTTTTTTTTTTTTTTTTTTTTTTTTTTTTTTTTTTTTTTTTTTTTTTTTTTTTTTTTTTTTTTTTTTTTTTTTTTTTTTTTTTTTTTTTTTTTTTTTTTTTTTTTTTTTTTTTTTTTTTTTTTTTTTTTTTTTTTTTTTTTTTTTTGTCTTTTTGAGTCCGGGTCTACCTATACAGTTCAGGCTGGCCTTGAGCTCACTTTTGTAGCCCAGGCTGGTCTTGAACTCGCACCGATCCTCCTGCCTCAGCCTCCCGAGTGCTGGGATTACAGGCGTGCACCACCAAGCCCGGCTCTTTGAGTTTAGATTATTTTAAAAAACACTTTATGAACCCTCAATGAAATAACCGTGGAATTTTGCTCTTTGTTTGTATTTGCCTTTTTATTTTATTTTTTATGTTAATGTCTGTGCCAATTGTATGGAAGAATCCATGACATTTCACTCTATGTATTTTTAGAATCAAGTCTCTTTCACAGAACTTTAAGTAGGATTAGTGGCATTCATCGTTAAAGTTGAGAGTATTTTTGACAGTTCTGAAAGTTCCGTTTTTCCAATACTCCAACAAATGTACATACAAATTTAGAAGACACACACAGATTTTTTTGTTCTTGCACTAATATGTCTAGGTTTTATTGCATCATGTGTTTGATAAAGTAAATTAGAATTGAAGTCTCAACTAATCCTATCCCAAGAACAGAAGTACAGGGAACAAAAATAAAAGATGCACTTAAGAAATTTCTCCCTGGGAGGCAGTATCTTCCCGAACAGCCAAAAGCACAAATGCCTATGTAAAGGGAGCCGTCAAAAATCAGTCACTGAGGTAGTGATGCAGATCCTTAGAATCAGGAAGAAAAACATATGAATGAGGAATATGCATGGCTTCATTTGGAAATTTCCTGTGATCACTGGGGAAGCTAGCATTTCTCAACCATTTCAGGAAAAGTCAGGAGTCTTCTGAGGCAAACTGCTTCTGGGAACATCCCCTACCAAAATATGTAATGGAAGACAGAATTGCAGCGAAGGCTGGATTCTGTCCCCAAACAGCACCCAGGTTAATATATCCAGCAGCTGTCCTGATCTCTGTGGTCTAAGCTTTTAACTAACTTTAATTAAATGGAACCTTTGGTGTGCAAGGGTACATATGCCTGGGATATGAATAAAAGAAACAAACAGCAGAGCCTGGCATATGGTTGCATACACATGCATCATTTGATTTTTTATTTTTTCCGAGTATATTTTAGCATTCATGAGAGGTAAAAGAGATGAGAGTGGAAATAGAACTGTCTCCCTAGACTTTTAACTTTTTGCTTGCTATTCCTACAATCACAGCTAGGATTCAAAAACAGTGTAAGTCTTAACTGTCAGATGCACAGCCTGCAAGGTTTAAATGGGCCCTGTGGATTTGGGTCCAAAACCAAACCAATTGGTTGCAAGCATTTTTTTTTCTTCCATTAGACATTCTCCTACAATATTTGCATAAATGTAACCGTGCTGTCCGTCTTTTAACTTTCACTCAATTAATTATGCTTCCAGCCCCCTGCTGATGGACAAAAATGAGACTTCATCTGCAAATAGCTTCAGCAGTTTACAGCTTATTAAATGCCAAAATCTAGTTAAGACAGTTTGAGAATTCTCATGTCAGGCACTTCAGCATGCAATTTTTAACACGAAATTCTTATTAAAAAATGACTCCACTACTCTAAGTCACAGGGAAAAATCACCTATATAAAGTAATGAACAGAATAGAATTTTATGCAAATTGTGTACTTAGCATTTGTGGCTTACTTTGAGCACACTTAATTGGTTTGCCTAATAATGAAACAGCTATGAGACAACCAAGTGATAAGAAATCTCTACAAATTACAAAAAGCTTTCATCTATGGAAGTTACTTTTATAATTCATGTAAAAGTCTGTGTGCAGTCTGAAAAAGTAGATGAATAGGAGTTACACACTCAAGTATTCTTTTACAAATAACTTTTCTTGTACTTCATGTGACAGGTTTTACATATTGCATCAAACATCTGGAGTAATCATGATCCAGTATTCTTTACATCATGTGGATTAGCTCCACATTAAAACTACAGAAAATAAAGAACAATGTCTGTAAAGCTGAATGAACAGCTAAGATACACAATGTTTTGCATTCTGCTTGGTAAAGGACAGAAATTCTTTATCAAGAATTCTACAACTCAGTGTAACACATTGACTTCTCAACATCTCCATGTTCTAAAAATTAGATCGAATAAAAATTTTTGGAAATATACTTTCTACATCTTCATGAAAAACTTGATATAAAACACTTTGTTGTTAGAGACATGAAATTTTCTATATTTTCTAATGATATTTTCTTTTTAAAGTACTTGTGATTATATTTTCTTAGTTTGAGGAGAGAAGAAAAGAACTGTCTTTTTCACTGAAGGAAGTATTATTTTTATTGAAGGTAAAAATTTAGTTAAGAATATTTGTACTTAACTCAACCTCAAGAATACTTTAGTTGTCACAGAAAAGTCAAGTTATGTCCTTAAGGCACTTGCTAATCAGTCTAAAGCCTAAAGTTCTTTTTTTTTTCTTTATTTTATTCCATAACAAATGGTACTTCACTATTTTGGATTTTATTGACAAATTATGTCATATTTATATTCTTTTCATATAAACTATCATCATCAAGCTGAATGTAACATGGTGATTTATGACATAAATGTCAGAGATTATTTTAAAAGCAATTTCTGTTTTATCGTATACTAATTAACAGCTTTCATAACAAATCCTCAAATTATAGTTGGCATTTGACCAAAGAATGATATTTTATTTCTTATTTTTGAATATATGGCATATAATAAATACATTCATATTATCTACTCTTAATGCTTTTATTGTGGAATATTTTTACCAATATTTTATCAACTTTGTTTCATACAAAATGTTATTATATATTATAGCAAAGATGTAGCATGGTTCTTATTTCTAGATCTTTTAATGCAGTACAAAATATTGGTTCTTTTCTCTGTCCTTTAAGTAACACTGCATGAGGTTTTTCACTTTTTTGTTTAATATATATTTGGTACAGGGTCTACAGGGTGTTCAAAGTCTCACTACATAGCTCCAACTTGTAGTGATCTGCTTGTGTTCAGCCTCCCAAGCGCTAGGATTACAGGTGCGCTCCACCACGCCCAGTCTCAATCACCCCCTCAGGGCACCCTAGGGGTGGGGCCAACACGTCACACCTGGGGTCCAACCCCCGCCACTGCACTTTGCCTAAGCAGGCACTTTAATATGCTGAGCTATCTTGCTGGTTCTATGCCTGAGTTTTTACCTATGTTCATTAATAGTTACCAAAAGAGTAAAGCGCAGGAGTAGACAAAACTGAGATGTTGCTGTGGTCTAAATGTCTGCGTCTCTTCCCACTTCCTCTGTTGGAATTTAATCCTGTCAGGTAGCAGAATGAAGACGGAGGAACTTTAGGAGCTCAGTCAGATCCCATCACTCTGCTCTGCCCGCATGTATGAAATTACTGTGCTTATTTAAGGACTTTGAGGGAAATTTGTTTCCTCATGCAATGTAAGGACAACAAAAAGACATCATCAGTGAGGGAAGGGTCCCTCACCTCACAGTGACTCTACTGGCAACTTCATCTAACTCCCACAACTGTGAGAAATAAATTTATGTTGTTTATAACTTCTCACACACATGATTTTGCTAACATAGAATAAGGAAGCATTTAAAGTTGAGGAACCTTTAAGTTGCATATAAACTTGGGAAAGGTACTTACATTGTGTTACAGACCTCGTTAAACATAACTGGAATTATTCTCCCTACTGCCCTGGATAATTTATATGCCTGCTAGTAGGAAAGAAAATGTAGATCAGACTCTTAGTGATTCTCCTGTTTTCAGCTTCCCAAGTGCTGGGATTACAGGTGCGGACCACCACGCCCAGTCTCAGTCATCATCTGAGCATGCCCCAGGGGCAGGGCCACTAAGGCATTCTGGGGATCTCACCTCGGCTGCTGCACTCTGCCTAAGCAGGCTCTTTAGTCTGCTTAGCTATCTGGCTGGCCCCTTGTGTTGTTTCTTGGTTTAAAAATGTAAAGATTTTTTTACTTGCTCATTCTTCAAAATGATGCAGAATTCGTGAGATTTGGACTCATGTTTGGTTGTTATAAGATGGACATAAGTTCTTGGCATGCATTATGGTGATTTTGATGACTATAGAAGAACTGCAACTATAGGTAAAGCTAGTGGAAGATCATTCTGTCTGCTAATCATTAGGGGGTGACAGATCGTTTCTCAGCACGGAAGTATCAGACCACATGTACTCTTACAAACTTTCATTTTCTATAGCATAGGCTAGGCACCGATGTTTTGCGTGGGCTGCTTCTGTCAGGTGGCTGCATATGGGATATAAAATGGAAGAGGAGTTCTCTGTGAAAGAACTGGGCTCTCCACTATCCACACCCCTTTTTTAAATACCCCTTAGGAAGTACTTGGGTGTGGAAATGGATCATTAAAGGGATCCCCATATTAGAAGCAATGCTAAAGATTATGAATACTCAGGACTTTTAATTTAGCCACTGGGAATGACAGTATCCTCCAAAAGCTTCATCTCTAGAAACTGACTTTGTTCACCTGAAATAGTTCCCTGCTAACAAATTAAAGGGAGCAAGAAACTCTTGCCTGTGGCCTTCCAATCTTGTCTGTAATCGCATGGAAACTTGTTTTGGTCTTTCAATTAGTTCTGACCCCTTCTGGCTCCTCTTGCTTATTCAACAGCTTCATGTTACCAACTTGCTTAGTGTTAAAAAAAAAAAAAAAAAAAAAAAAAAAGAGATTACTTTTCTCTCATATTCTTCCAGTTAGCAATATGTCTTCAATTTCTTTTAAAACCAAACTGCTCTGAAGAGTTGACATACTTTCTGTGACTGTGTCATCATTTTCCCCTTACTAGGCTGTAGGTAAACCTGGTTTGGATACATCACTCCACTGAGATACTTCTTTTAAGACTGACAATCACTCTGATCATGAAACTCCTTGCTCAGGCATTAATATCTTTTGCCCAAGTCACTCATGACATAAATATCTGTAGTCCTCACTCCTCAAGGTTTCCATGTTCTTCGTGATCATCTTACTTTCCTTGTTGCTGAAACAGTACCTGACACCCTCAATTTAAAAAGTTTATTTATGCTCAGTTTGTAGAGGTCTCAGTCCATACTTAGCTAGCTTCATGGAAGTACTGTTAGACATGGCGGGTGGAGAAATTGCTTATGCATGAATACAGGAAAGAAGAGAGATTTGAGAAAAGTCTGAGAGGCAGATAGATCCTTCCAGGCCAAGCCTCAGTGGCCCACTTCGTTTATCCTCTTAAGAGCAAGGGAGCTGAAATTGGCTTAATCCAATCAGCTTCTCAAAGTCTGACCTTTGAATACAGAAGACTGGGGGAGTCCAGAGGGAACTAGAAAGAAACTACTATAACAATGTGGCCTTACATAAAAGATTTCTTTGTAGCTTCATTGTCTCTTATCAGGCCAGTGCATGCTAGGGATCTGCAAGATTTAGTTGTAATCCACACTTTTCTCTCTTCTAGATCCCTTTAGGAACTTTTATTCATGGCCCTTGCTTCAATTACTGTTGATAGGCTCAAGACTGCTACAGCTTTAGCTCTGTCCTACACATCTCCTTTGAATTCCAGAAGTGTGTACCCTCTTGCTAATGGATAGTTCTATTTCGGTTCTTCAGGTGCTTCCAATTACACAAACCCAAGGAGGAACTGGCACCCTTCGTGCATCCCAGAACTGACTTTCTCATGCTCTCTGCCATAGACTGTGCAAAATGTCCAGCTCGAATTCCCACCTACCATATACCTCTCTCACTGTGCTATCCAATCTCTTAGCAACTTCTGATAACTTATCAGATAAATGCATTCTAAATGTATTCACATTTCTGTATGGCCACAGGCCTTACCTCGTCCAGCACTTTGGCCTTAAATAACGAACAGTATTTGCTTAGGCCCTTTCCAGATTGCAGCACTTTCTCCGTTCACATAAATGCCTGTGTGGCATCTGAATTTATTTTTTTCGGAGTAAGCTTTTACTATTACACACACATACATTAAAACTTTTTAAAGCCTTCCTATTTTTCCAGAAGACTTTTGTGATCCTAAATAATGGTTATGTCTTCAGCCTCCTCTGGTACCACTTTGCTGTCTTATCCTGTGGACTCTTCTGTTCTTTATATTTCGATAGCATGGTCACACCCACTCATACCACCTACACCAAGGGCTTCTCTTGCATGATTGCTTGTGACAGAGGAAAGTCCTTATAGCTGGCTTGTTTTTTGTTTAATGTAAATTTTTATTTATTTATTTAGTTGGTACAGGGTCTCCCTTTGTGGCTCAGGCTCATAGTGATCCTTCTGTCTCAGACTCCCCAGCACTGGGATTACAGGTGCGCCCCACCATGCACCACCATACTGCAGATTGAATTCAGGTCCTTGGACTTGGCAGGTGGGTGACTGGACTGCAGAGCTATCTCTCTGGCTCTCAGACACACATGACAGACATGGAAATGAGACTCTACTTTACTTTCTTGATAATTTCTCCAGTATAGAATAATCCATAATGCTGGACATGCTGGCACATACCAGTAATCCTACCACTGGGAAACTGAGGCAGGAGATTCCAAATTCTAGCCTGGTTAAGGTATTTTAGCAATTTTGAAAAACCTTGTCTGAAAATAAAAAATAAAAGGGTAGGGAATGTATCTCAGTGTGAAGGCCCTACTTAGTTTTTCATTCACTGAACCATTGGTCTAATCCCCACTACTGAAAAGAAAAAAAAAAAAAAAAGAAGAAAAGAGTAACTGGTAATAACTAATGAGATACAGCTGTCCTATTGATCCCTGCCATCTTTATTAAAATGGAACAAATGGTTTTGTCTAACAAAATTCCTGAATGTGTTTAATTTGCCATATAATCTTCACTGACATAGGGTCACTATGTCAGTTTAAGTGAATCATCATATGCCCCAAGGACTTCTAACCACTAAGACTCCTCACAATGTAAGAGCCAGCAGACACAGGAACCAAAAGGTGAGTTGTGACAAAATGTAAGAACAAGGGCCTACATCCAGATATCAAATACATGACATATGCTTTAATATGAGGGCTAGTAGCAGATTCTTGGAAGAACACACATTAGGTCACAGTCTAAAGTTTCAGTGCTAGTTGGACAGATTAGGGCTGTTGCATTTTAGCCTGGAGGCAGAGTTCAGTGGTAGAGTACTTAAGTAGGACAGACAATCTTTGTGTTTAGTCCTCCATGTAGGGAAAAAGAAAACGTGTTTCAGGAAATGAACATATCCTTTAAGTTTTTGTTACCAGGACAGAGGAAGAGGAGAACATATCGTATTAATGGGATGAACAAAAACTGAATGATTGGAAATAGCTAATAAGAGCTTGAGGTAGGGAGACAATTGAACAATCCTCAAGTTAGAAATGATTAACGAGGGCCCAGCGGGATGGCTCAGTGGTCTAAAGCGCCTGCTTGGGAAAGCTTGGGTGGCTTCAGGGACCACGGTTCGATCCCCGGCACCACATGCTGCGCCAGCCCTGCCCTCCGGGTGGGCTGAGCTGGCCATAAAAATGAGTGAATAAACAAAGGTTCTGAAACAAGAAATAAATAAATAAAATAAAAAATAAAATTCTTAAAAAAAAAAAAAAGAAATGATTAACGATCATATTAAAGGCAATGTATAAATTAGTTAATGGAACTTACAACGGGAAAGTATAAAAGGTTTTTATTCTAGTTAAGTTTGTTCCCAATTCTTAGCCCAGTCCTACCTGTTTTACAGGAAATAGTTTCTGCAGCACTTTAGAGTCTCATTTCCAGGTCTATCGCGTGTATTTTATGACTGAGGAAAGTTAATGTCCACGTGCCTCGAAACATGTGAGACATAATATGACAGAAGTTAGGTTTTCACTCATGGAACCATTTAAATTGATGTTGCTATTAGGTGGAGTGCTTTCTTCCACACCATTTTTTAAGGAATCTAAGATCTGTCATTTATTTTTCAAAGCTTTAGGCAAAACAAGTTCACATATTTTGCCCTTGTTTTCCCTGCCTATGTCCTTACCATATATAATGCAGGATGAACAGGGAATACCTAGCTGCAGGCTCAGAAAGAACTGAAAAGCACTAACGTTGATAGAGATTTAGCAATCTCTGCCAGATGTGTCACAGCTATTTGTGTAGACTCACTCTCCAAAACAGAAAATTCATTCTTTCCCCAAAGGTCACAACGGAAAAGCTCCGACTTTGTGTGTGAAGTTCATCCGACCTTGCAGGTTTCCTCAGCCCATCTGTCCAGCCTGAGCACAGTTCTCTAGATCAGGACTAAGAGACTCTTTTTCTGCAGTCCTTCTGCTATTTGCAGCCCACCCTGCAGCCTCCTTTCAGAGCATCAGTGTGTACTGGTGATACAGGGAGGACAAAATGCAATTAAGACTTTTGTTCAGGGAAGAAAAAAATACTGTGACACCCAAAGAAGTAACTGTCAGCAACAATAAAACGCTGCTGGGCAAGGTTTGCAAAACACCTTCTCTACCAGGGGAAATTTCTTTGATTATCTCTCTATGCATCTAATAATTTTCAGAGGGTCACGGGCCCATGAATCATGCATGTAGAAAACCTGCTTACTTGTCCTAAACACCCCTTTTGAATGTTATAGAAGGAAAACAAAATAAACTTCCACTGTTTGATGCAAATACATTGGGGAGTCTCCTTGTTACAGGAGGTAGCATTTCTCAAACTAATCATATGTATATTGAAAGTAACCTCAGTTTGGGACTAAATCCACTTCTTAAAGAAAAAAAAAAGAGAGAGACATTTCTTGTACAGGGCATAGAAGCGTATCAGAGAGAAACCAGAATCCTAATTTGGTTGACCACTTTACAACTGATAATGTGCAAATTGCTAAGATTTATAATTTAATTTATTGAAGGATGACTTTGTAGTTTTTAAATTACTCCTTATAACTAAATGTCTTCTCTCTCTAGAAGAATCTGAAGTGAGGTAATAAAAGTGATAAGCACTGGTCTATTGAGAGAAAATAATGAATTTAGTCTTTGAAACTTATGACAGCCTCAAGTTGAAATAAAAATTTATCAATTTATGCATTCTTAAATTAATAAGCAGGATATTACAAATATTTATAAGGGCCTTTGAAGAAAATAAAATGTTCTCATCAAATGAAATTGTGAAATTGCAGAGTGCTAGAATGTTACGTAGATTTTACACTTTGTTTCTTGAATTAGTACAAGGCCTCTCATTTTTTGTGTGTATAATACTGTAGAAAGCTTTTGCTACATTAATTCTGTGAAAATAAAAAAAACTAAAATAGGGGATGGGGACATAGCTCTGTGGCATAAGTGCCTGCCTGGCAAATGCAAGGCCATGAGTTCAAACCCTGGTTCCGCAAAAAAATAAAAAATAAAAATAAAAAAAATCTAAAATAAAGATCCTTTATTATTATTACAATGAGGCAAAATCAAAACATTAAAAATGATAACTTTGTCTTATTTGCTCCCCTTTTTCCACTTCCCAGCCATTCATTTTCCCACTGCTAATTACGCATGCAGCATCCCATGCTTACTGTGCTTTGGAAAGACACATCTCCACCAGGACCCCCATTTCCTCCACAGTCTTTCCTTGTCCTCTTCCTTTCTCCTCCCCATCAAACTATCTGCGGTCTGTCTCCTTTACTCAGATCTCTTTGTTTATGATATGAGAATAAGCTGCACAAATGAGTGAAATGGGCTCTGAATGATTGTTTACGTACTGAAGTCTTCTATTTCTATATAGCTTTATATGAAATATTGGCGTGCCATGATATTTTCTGAAGATGCTGCACATGATGAATTCACAGATGATCGTAAGGAACTTTATGTTTCTTTTTTTTTTTGCCCACTCATTCATTTGGTCACATATACATAGGTGTGCAGTCATGAATTTAATATTATGTGGACCACTCTCCCATCAGCCATTGTATGCTTTCAAAATCTTCAGATAATACCATGCTCTCTTCTGTTGAGAGACTTGACCTTATGTCTCTCCTAAGTGGAAATTCTATACAATGATTGTTATATGTGATATTCAAAAAAAATTTTTTTAGGGGCCCAGCGGGATGGCTCAATGGTTTAAAGCACCTGCTTGGGAAAGCTTGGGCGGCTTCAGGGACCTCCTTTCGATCCCCGGCACCACATGCTGCGCCGGCCCTGCCCTCAGGGCGGGCTGAGCCAGCCATAAAAATGAGTGAATAAACAAACAAAGGCTCTGAAACAAGAAAAAAGTAAAATAAAATAAAAAATTCTTTAGAAAACATTTTTTTAAGCACAACTCAAGTTCATTTCATGGTGATGGTATCTTCCATTTCCTGTCTGTCGCCCATCAGTCCTGGCCACTAATGTCATCATCTCATGGATTGCTTACTGTATTTCATTGTTAACTTTCTAACTCCCCATCACACTACTGAACTTTGTAAGTTTATTGAGAGAATAAATGTGTTTGTACACTTTCTTTGCCTTGGTAATAATTTTTTAAAATGTCTGTGGAAAAGATGAATGAAAGGATGGACTGAGGATGAAGAGATAGGTGAATTCAAGGGTAAAAACGAAACATGGTGATACATAAGTTAATTATAATAACCATAGTTAGAGCCAACGTGTAAATTTGTGAAAGGTGAAAAATCTATTAGTGACAGCTGACATATAAATTATTATATTTGGTTAACTAAAGGAAGAATCCTTAAAATGTAGTATTCCAGAAATACTGTAGGTGACATCCATTCATCATCATTCTGAAGTTAAGAATGTGACTTTCACATCATTCCTCTTTGATAACATATCTCCCACTGAACATAAAATCATATATTATGTTTTTCTTTCAAGTGGCACAAGGAATGGAGGTTTGCCTTAATACAATTTTGATAAATTCACAGTTCAGTGCAACCACTACTGGATCCACCAAATTCTTCCTCCTTTCAGCACAAACATAAGTCTCAAATTTGAGATGTACCTCCAAGCCTATTCTCTGGATTTAAGAAAAATAACATATCATGTGCTCTGTCTCAAATCATATATCATACATTGTTTGGCTTCATACGATATTTGTCACCTTATCCTACAATAGCTAGCTTTTAAGTGCAATTAGATTGTGTATTAAATAACAAAGTGCCACTAAAACCAGTTAATTTCAAGGTGCTTAGCTTTTTGCTTCACACTGTGAAATAAATTTGGACGCTCTATTTTGTAAGCTATAATTCAATGATTATTTCTAGCAAGGACAAGACAGGAATACTAATTTAAATAAAATGAGTATCTATTGCTAGCTTTGCACTTCCTTTAATGAGTGGATGCAATGCAACATATCCACAACAGACTACCTTTGCTAGGATGGATCAGGAACTCTAGCTGCTCAGTGGCTGAGCACTGAACAGTGGAGTCACCCTGTCTTTGGGAAGGGAATTCCTGCCTGTGTTTGTGAGACCACAGGTAACCTTAATCCACTCTGTCCACTGGAGGACAACTTCCATATGAATATGCTTATTATTCCTCTTTCTCCTCTTTTTCCTTTCACCTCCATCATCCTTCCCCTCTTCCTCCTCCTTCCTGTTTTTTCTTCCTCTTGCCCTTCCTCTTTCTCCCACATTTCCTCCTCCTCGTCCTCATTCCAATTCCATTTTCCCTCCCTTTATTTCTCCCCTCCATATTCTCCTCTCCACTGTTTCCTTCTCCTCCCCTCCTTCTCTTCTCATCCTCCTTCTCCTCCTCCTTTTTCTTCTTCTCCTGTCCTGCTCTATTTGCTTCATTATTAGCAAAGTCTGGCATGCAACATGGATTCAATAAATATTTGTTGAATCATTATATTAGCCCTTGTATATTTAGATATTGTTAGGAGCCTATTTTTGTTACCACTAGGCTAATGCAAAATAAAAATAAGAAACAGAGAAACTTCTAAACCAGACTTGAATCCTGCACATTTTTCCTTTTCAGTTTGTTGGCAGAGATAAATTACCCTTGAGAAATGTTGCATTCCCCGCTGTCACACACCAAAGGAAACACTTCTGAAAAGTTGGAATTAAAATCAGCTTCCGTGGCTTGCTGGAAGAAAGTGGTTGGCAAAGGCTACATGGCGCAATATAAAAACAGTGGCTTTACAAGTCTCACCTGTAGGTGACTCTCCTTAGGCACACTGTACATCATCGATCTCTTTCCTCTGTGCCCCCCTAATCCCCATGAATAGGAAATTTGGAACTCCACTGAGATATATGCTGTTACAGTACAGGTTCTTTTATGTCCTATGTTCTAACTGATCTTGAAGGGCTAGAGCCAAAATATTGTCTATACTTGTATCCCTTCTTTTTCTCTAATTATTTGGACTGCCAACTTAAGTTGTTAACCATTCAGAAGAGAAGCTTAATGATGTAATTACCTATAATACCAGCACTTGAGCTTAACATCACTATCTTTCTGAATATAAAATACCTTAGACATAACATGAAATGTATTTTTTTCAATTGTTGATGTTCTAAACTTTAAAACCTCTATAGAATGTGTGCCTAAAGAGAGTTACCTAGAGAGAAAACATTCTCTCAGGCTTCCACAGACAGTAAAATGGTCAAGGAATGGCTGTGATTCATCCAGATGGGTGACACTGACAAAGGTTAGGCAAATCGCAGTACATGGTTTCAGGGTAAACCCTGAGGGGACCTGACTGACCTTGTCAGAAACAAAAGCTACATATTTTTTGTAACATAGGTCTTATTTTATCTTGTTCTTAACCATCCAGCCGAAAAGTTCAGCCATGAGATATAAAGAGGAAAGCCATATTAACATACTGAGCTGTAAAAGGCTCAAGTCAACAGCCTCTGATAATGCTGGATGAGCTGATAATCGACTACTGTTATGGACTATTGGACTAAATATACAGCTACTTCTCTTTGTGCAATGAAAAGAAAGATCTGCACTAATGATGTTTAGACATCATTCGAAACCATGTCTTCATCTCGTACTCTGAACAACTATGATAAAGGCAACATTATGCAATGTATTGACTATTGTAGAAAAATAATAATAATAAGAGAAAAAGAAAAGATGTCATCTGTGGAAATTAGCTGACACTTGAGTTTCCTGATAGAAGCTATGAGTTAGAGTGGCCAGCAACAGATCTGAAAGTACATAAAGCCATATATATGTGTATAATATATAGTATATTATTAATATAGTATATTATTATAATATACAATATATACAATTATATGTTATATATTTAATTTAGCATACAGGAAAGTATTTCTAGATTTGAAGAACAAAAGCTTCAGTAACCATGTTCAGTGTTAACAGTCTTGTCCCCAGTTTTAGGCCTGAGTCTGCATGCAAGGCAGCGTTTCAAAAGTGTGGCCCTGTGCTTGGGAGGCAGAGCTCTGCTTTCATCCTCTAGACAAACAGGAAAGGACACCTGCTCCAAGTTTCACTTCTGTACTATGTGTACCCTCTGTATCAGCACAAAGTAAATTTTAATCCTATGTTTTGTAATAGCTTTTATAGTTTTCTAACAGTAAACGGTTACAATGTATATGATCGCCCATACATACCACTGTGACATTTTAGCTAACATTCAGTTCTAGTTCACTTTTGCAATTTCACTACCTTTCTGAAGGTTTGCTGCATTGCAAAGAGTTGAAAGCATAATTCCTTTAAAATATGGTTTTCCCACATGCACACTGAACTTCAGTAAAAAAGAAAAAAAAAAAAAATGCCTTTAAAAGTGTGCTTTCTGGCCGGGCGTGGTGGCGCATGCCTGTAATCCCAGCACTCGGGAGGCTGAGGCAGGAGGATCGGTGCTAGTTCGAGACCAGCCTGGGCTACGAAAGTGAGCTCAAGGCCAGCCTGAACTGCATAATGAGACCCTGTCTCAAAACGACAAAAAAAAAAAAAAAAAAAAAAAGTGTGCTTTCTGGGCCAACCTGATAGTTCAGTGGACTAAAGCACCTGCTTCAGTAGAGTTCCACATCCGGGTTCTATAGCCTGGTATGCTGTGCCCAACCCACCCATGGGGTGGGCTGAGATGGCAATGGAGACTGGCGTGTGATGGACTCATTCAGAACCTGATCTACATAGTGAGACCTTGTAGACCCTATATCTTCTGTCCTAAATGCAAGAAAAGAAAAAAAAGTTTTCTCAATTCCCTCATGTTTTTAATTATAGTCTCAATTATTACAAACCTAAAAAAAGAGAAAACTTCCAAATATTTTTATTATTTTTTAAGAAAAACCAAGTGCTTTTTACAAAATATAGCTAAAAAGATCCATATATTTATCTGTGTTGACTTGAACAAAGGATAGGTATTTTGGCTACCGCATCAAAGCTATCACAGTGAAATAACAGAAAATGCAGAGATAGGAGCAATATATTGTACTTGTGATTAATAAAAAATTTACCATAAGAAAAGTGAATATGGAAGTATTTTCTGAGTTTTTTTTTTTTTTTTTTTTTTTTTTTTTTTTTTTTTTTTTTTTTTTTTTTTTTTTTTTT